>JAPYYT010001021.1:0-48107 GCA_030522565.1 Ceratosolen corneri
CTACGAAGCCAGATCAGCAGGGCCTGTCCAAATGTGCAGGAAATGTTGCAGCTAAGATATCTAAGAGAAACAATAATGACAAATCGAGCCCGGCTCCACATAAGTGTTCATTACTTGTGCGGAAGCAAGGTGACCGAATTCTCTGCTACCGATTCCGAGATAAACCTTGGACGGATAGGTTCGTATACGTAAGGACCTTGGGTTAGATTATTTAGATTATTCAGATGTAAATATTGAAAATAATTTACTTTGCATGTATAAGATTGTTAGAGATTATGAATAAACAGTCGTATTAAGCTTAAAACTTGACTTCAATTTTACTTCAATTATTTCAGCGTCAATTTTCTTTTTATGATAAATAATTGTCCTTAAAGGTACGATTAAACATTAAAATGGCAAAAGTCGTATATTGAAATACGAGTATACGAGGGAATTTAAATTTTAATGTAATAAATGCTATTCTTTTGATAGATTGAATCACAAATTTTCACTATTATAAGTAAATTGATGTGAATTACCGATATAGAACTTTCTATTTTTAATTCAATTTTCCGTTAAAGCATTGAAAATATTTCATTACACATGCTATTTCTATTTAAATATATTATTAGGAGTTACTGCTTGAAACTTAATTGAACGGCAGTTTGAACTGTTGATTACGAAGTTTAAAAATTATGTCTTAATAAATTGTCATTGAGCTTGATAAAATATGAGTTTGATTTTTCTTTTGGAGGAGCGAAATTATTATAGTTTCTCGCTATACCTTTGAAATGAAAATGAAAAGAGTAAGCCAAATATATTACATTACTAGCCTCGTATATCTGGAATAAAAGTTACATCTCATTTTTTAGGGTATCGTGCCTTAACGAACTTGTACAGAATTCTTGAAAATATTTCACAAAATTGAAAGTTATTAGAGGTGTTAAACATTCCAATGTAAAATCATTATTAACCTGTTTTATTCTTAGTAATGTAAATCATTTTTTATTAAATCTGAAATGTATATTGAATAAAGTTACGGCCCATAAAGTACGTATTATTGTTTAAACTTTTGATTTATATTTCATATTCTTATTGTAATAAATGGGATTATTTAAAATATCAGGTCCCTATAATAAAAATATATATTTTAAACTCCATTATAAATTAAGAAGTATTTTCAAAATGTTTAAAAATTATTAGATGCACTTTAGTAACCGGAGAAGATATAAATTTCAGGTCCCTATTACATGATCTATTTTATTAATTTTTTTTAGTTTTATATGCATCGTGTAATGATTTTCTATCAAATCGATCTCGTAATATTGTAATATACATATTTTTTTGTTAAGTATAATCATAATGGTATGGTATGCTTAAAAATTGCCTTAAATCCAGAATATTTAGCGCAGAGAATTTTGAGATTTTTTGATGTGGAGGTGTAAGGAAATTTAAGAGAAAAAAATCGAGTACATAATCTCGTGAGGTAGAAATAAAAGAAATGGAAAAAAAATTGGCACTTAAGTAGCGACATTTGAATTTTACTACCTTCTACATTTTTTATAGGCATGTGATATTTTCATGTTATCGAACCTCCTTACAAGACGAGCTGTAACCAAAGAAAAGTATTTGCCATTGGAAAAACTTTTAGTATATCCACATATCCATATACATATATGCATGTATACATGGGCACACATGTCTAGCCACGTATATATATATTACTTTTATCATTAAGTTTTATGATCGCACGTGATCTACAAAATGGCAAATAGAAGGGACAGTTCTGTTGAATCTTGTTACATTTGAAGAAAATCTTATGACTGTCGTTTGCTCAGATACACATAATTTTTTCGTCTCTTTTTTTTTTAATAAGGCGTCCTTGCAGTTAAATGAAGAGAGACAAAGGATATGTTAATAAAGATAGTAGGAGACATTGTGGCCTCTCTTAAAGTCTGCTAGTTCGTATTAATTTTGGGTTTATTTCTCGGAGAAACTTGTGTATTTTGCTCCCGATCACTTATTTAATTTTTCTTCAATGAAACTCCAAGGCAACACAAAACTTTTTATACTTAAAACAAGTATGTACTCACTGATTTAAAGCAATAAAAAAAAAAAAAAAGAAAAGAAAAGAAAAAAATGTTCAATTGGAAGAAGCGGTTTATCATAATTGCTTTTGCTGTTCAATTATTCTTCGGATATTTATAATTCACAGCAGGAGAGGAAAAATTTGAATTCACGATTTATTTTGAAAATTAACAATATCCGTCCGTGCTTTTTCAATTTCATTTGTCTTACCGGATATGAATGTTGAATGAAATCTTTCGTACAAAGGCCTTAAAAGAAACTCCTATAGCGGAAATCTGAAAAAAAATTAATCGCTGGCGAGTCAGTTTCAATGCGGCAATGCCTGATTCAATGCCTGATTTGTAGTCAGATATGCTTTGAGCTGCGCTACTGGCCAGATCCATTTCGCGCTAGTCTGAACGATAATATTCTCTTCTCTCTTGATTTCCCTTACCGCTTTTCCTCCATTTACTCGAGAAACGTCCAATATAGCGCGTCTGTTTATATTATCTCAAGTATATACGGCTCGGTGTGCAAGATATTATGAATTTATTCTCCGTCGGTGCGCTATGTAGATATTCGCAAGATAGATATTAGTAAATAATTTATCTCTTTGATTCGAAAATTTAAGATTTATTTCTCGCAGGCCAATATTGAAAATTATGTGTGTAGAAGGAAATTTCTTCTGACCGTTCACCATATAAATATTCGTGGGCTATCAGATATTGCTAGCCAGATAGATTTGTCTCAATGATTTTTTATTGACATTATAGTTGTTAGGAATTGGACAATTAGATTAAATTAAAATATCGTAAGCAAAGTCAATAGAAGCTTACTAACGTAGTGCGTTGATAACAAAAAAAGAAAAAAAAAAGAAAGAAAGTGTAGATCCCAATACATTAAATATTGCTTAAAAGGATATAATCTGGAGTTTATTAGGGATGGGGTTGGATAGCACCTTACAATTGCACTTCTAATGCTCACATTTTCGCATCGTCACATCAACCTTCGATCTACCTTTTACTACCTGATTAGGTAAATTCGAGGGCCGGGATGTGGATGATCTCTGGCTCAATTTCGGTCACGCCCACGCAAATTTAAGGGAAATTTTGACGTTAGGTCACGTTAGACCATCGTGCACCGGGTCAGAAAAAATTATTAAGATTTTTCTATTATAATACGAGCTTAATAAAACAGTTTCAAATAAGTCGAATGTGTACATCACTCTACAAGATCTGATACAAAAGGCGTTAAAATAGGTGAGAAATTGTAACAACCTATAATTTTTATTCTTTTATCTTTTAATTAGAAATCGTGTTTGAAAACATCGAGAAACTAAATGATAAGATTGAACTATGAGCCGACTTGTTTAAAAATTTCTTATATTTACTTTCAATAAATGTAAAGGGTACATTTGAATGTACATTGCTCTCATTTATAATAATATTTTATCATTTATTTACGAAATAGTGCCTTCGTGTTTAATTACAACCTGAAATAATTTTAAAGCCCCGCCTGCTCAAATAATGCCTTCAAAATTTCACGCGCTAAATGTAAAAGAGTTTTATTATCATTTTAATAAAGAAACAAGATATCCTCATTTAATCTTCAATAAAAGTACATAAGAAAGATTGATGAATTTTAAATGGAATTAAAGAGAAGATAAATATTTAAAAGATGCTGACTTAACAAGACTATAACCGAAGATAAATTATCTTTTCTAATGCGAGAAAGCCCATTGTGATAGTTTCAGTTCTAATTGTAAAATGAATTAATCAGTTAAATTGGTACAACAAATCAATAATAAATCAATAAATTATAATTGTAAGAAATTATTTTTTTCGCAAAGGAGGGCTTTATTATAAATTTTTTAATTTAGCAATAATTGAAGTTTATATGTGTTATTATAATAAGCGTGATAAGAGGGAATGCTAATTAAAATCCAATATTTAATAATTGCCAATTAATGCTGATGATTGTAGAAAATTTCAATAAACCGTGGACTACTTAATATATAAAACGTTACGTTAAAGGTGAAAAATGGATTGATGACGAGAGTAATTAAAGATAATAGAGATGCGTGAAAAATGAATTTCCTCATATTAAATATATAACGATCGGTTTTTTAAAGTGATGATTTATTGTATTGTTTCCATCTACTAACCATCGTGTACATTAATGGAGGAGAATTTTTCGGTTATGCACGCCAATTATTTAACGACTCGGTACTTGCAAGCCATCGGAGCTCCGGCCAATGTTTTTGCAAACGTATCGCAATGCATAAAAAAAGCTGCCAAGACATCTGTTGCAATGAGACATAACGTGTCGCTAATTCGTCGTCTATCATCGTCAGGATCTGAATGCATATCTGATGTTTTCGCTGCAGTTCAATTTTTCAGTCACATATATACGAGACGAAATAGTTCATCTTGAAAATTGAATTGAAGAGTGATGTATATGAGGTTCTCACATTGTAGACGTCTCATAAGTAATCGTCAATGCTGATTTGCTCTGTGCCTTTAAGCTCAGCGCTTCGTAATTAATCGACTCGAGCATTAGATTCCAATTACAAATTACATTCTCCTCATTCATCATTTCCGATATTTGCAGGCGAGGCAGGAGCATAGTCTGACTGATGGACACAATCGCTGATAGTTTGGGAAACAAGCTAAGATTAGAGATGAGGCAACAAAAAAGGTTATTGAGATTATTGAGTTGGAACGTTTTTCCATCTTTGCCATTCCTTTGATTCCTTTGATCAACAATGCAAAATGTCAGATTAGTTTAAAGCTACTAAGACGGAATTTTACACTATGTTTAACCAACGAATTTTTCACGGCAAGTCCGATGGTTTATGAGTAAACCCAATCTACGTGCTTCGTAAGAAGGATAAATCCCAAGAATGTCCGACGATTATTGGCGACTCAATACCGTAAACATCTTGGATTAAAGCAAGTTATACACATATATATATATATATATATATATATACTACCGTGAACAACCCAATCCCTCTTTACGTCCTCTATATTTGATCGAATTTTCATGCTCGTTCACGAACAACGATTTACAACTAATCACATTCCTCCTAACATACTTAAAAGACTAACTTATTCCTTTTTATGTTTTAAGAAGAAGGGCTGGATTACTCGAAGCTGCTGTTTAAACCTCTATACATCATTGTTGTTCATTGACCTACGGTTATGTCTTCCTGATGTAACGGTCACTATAATATATAAAATGGCGAGAGATTTGCCAAAAATGTTGGCTGCCCTATGAATAATACTCGAGTATATAAAGTGTGAGAAACAATGTCCACGGTTCATCTTCACGTTCATCAAGCTCGTTCACATAAATTGTCGAAGAGTTTATACGACTTGCTTGGCTTTCCTTGTTTCCCAACAATAATTTTACAATACATTTCGACTCATTGGCAACAAATGATTTGATATATAGCGCATAAAGTGGCACAGGAAATGCTGACCATCGCTGGGTTGTACAACCTCATGCGAATGGATTGGTTCATGCGAATGCAGTCAGACCGCCAAAAAAGTAGATAAAAATGCACGTTAAAAGAGTCATCACACCTTTTCCAAATATTGCAAGAAATCGAAAATTTTCCCCTCTTTGACGAACATTTGAGATTGCTTTGCTCGGGAAATACGCTCAAGGTATTAGCTTATTTTTCTCTACCGAAAGATCTGTACAATCATATTTACAGTTATGTCTTCGGCTATAAGAATTTTAATTGTATTTGTGTTTGCCTGTCGTTGCAATCAATAAGTATAACACAACATATTTGCTTTGCTTCGACGAAAATGATTTAATGTCTAGAAATCATACAATTACAATTATGTGCATTGTAAATGAATTTCTCCAAGTGGCGCTTTCAAAATGCACGAATCTATAGTTTGCAATAATTAATTAATTCGTATCATAGAGAAAAGCACGAAATAGAATAATGAAAAATTATTCTGTACATTACATAACGTGCAATTATTGATATAAATGTGGATGAACTAATGCGTCTTACTCGAAAGAAAATATCATTACTGTTTATATCCAATTTACAATAAACAAATATGCCGAGGGTTAGTATAATTTACGTTTAACTGCGAAAGGATTATTTGTACGAAGATACATTTTAATTATTTGATATAGTGCACTTGATGCTATTGTAAACATTGCGCTCCATACCTAAATCTCTATGCTAAGAAGATTAATCAGCCTTACCATTACACAATTATTTAAATAGTTGCTTGATGATGTATATTAAATGCATTCCATACATTGAATGCATTCCATGATTTAATAGAGACTGAATGTTTGGATATGAAATATCATACATACGAGTCTAGAGAGTACGAATATGAGTAAATTGTTTCCATATTGATTTTTCAAAGAAATATTTTGCCGCCTTACTATTTTACATATATAATGACTGGTTTCTCAAAATTTATTATTGTATAATAAGCGATACGGTATCGTGAAATTGCATTTGAAATGAAACAGATAGGGCAATTGAAATAAATATATTTATTTTATTAATGTAGAATAAAATTTCCATAGATTTTGTTCTATTTTTTAAAATTTATATTATAATAATTCCATGCTGTTCATAATGCTTCTATTGTTTGTAAATCACTAGTTATAAGGAAGTTGTATGTCAAGATCAATAGTAGTAACTTTATCGAACAAAATCCAATGTTGTATGTACAATTTCGCTACATTTCGTGAGTTAGAAAAGTGCCAATAAAATATATTAATGTTTTTGTTTGATATACGATGACAATGAAAAATCCACATTATTAGTTAGTCCAAAGTAATGTCTTTATGCTCTTACTTTATTATCGATGAATTGGAAGTTTATTAGAAGGAAAATTAAAACTCTTCATTATTTATTACCGAAAAATTAATGATTCTCTTGAGAAAATTAATACCAAGTAGCCAAGTATTTAAAAAATCTCTGCGTTTAATGAATATTAATATAGTGTATTAAATAATTTAGTTTGTTCATTTTTTTTTCAACGGATTGAAAATTTGTGAAAAAAATCTTAATTTTTTGCGCAAGATAGAGTGTAAAATTAATCAGCAACAAGTCTCACTTGGAAATAATATTTAATGGTAATTTTGAAACGATGTTACCAAATTTCTCGCATTAAATACCAAGTAAATATTTAAGACTATTAAAGATTTCGTTAAAAATTAAAATTAAAAATTTTTGAACTCAACTAAAATTGGCACTTCATGAACATATGAAGTAATTTTGAATAGATTACTTTAAAATTTTTTTGATTGATTGAAAGTTAAATTTTCTAAAGTAGCATATGCAAATTGAATGATTAATTGTTCGAAAAATTATTTAGCAATTTATACTAAATTAAAAAGTACGGGGTATTTATCAATCTTTGAAAATTAATATGTCAAAGCAATTAAGAAATTTTCATACAGAGAACAAAGAAGATTTTGCTTATCTTTGCATTCATAAGTGGTAACTTTAACTATTAGTTGTGAGAGTTTATGGATTTACAGGTTTTTAAAAATTTAAACAAACTTATTTGTCACGCATATGTAATAGATACGTAAAATAAAAAGTATTAATCATATTTTATGGATAATTTATTATATTTGTACCAATGATTACAAATTTCATCTGATTTTTGAGGCTTTGTGACATTTAAAGTTTCTTAAAGATCTTGCGCCGAAGACTTACAGTTCTGACCGTTTGCTCTACTTCTTTTTTAGGGCTTTACTTCTATCAAGTATTATATAAGAATAAATCCCAATATTATCTTATCAAAGCTAAATGAAATTCAGGTTAATAAATATAATTCAATATGGCAAAAGAAATTTTAATAACTTTCTACAATGTAATGGAGTGTCTTTTTTTTTTTTAAATTTTGACTAATAATTTATAATCTTTGTATAATTTCATAAGTGTACATTGTTATTAATTTAACAATAGAAAAACAAACAAAAAACAAAAAAATACAAAAAAAATAATAAGTAAAATCATCTTGGCAAGATATAAGAGCGTTAGAGATAATCTCTGTTTATGAAACATTTGAAATGGTGATATACAGATTAATTTAAACGATACCATTTAGATAAAAATGTATTAATTTATTTAGGTCAGAGTCCATATATTTTTATTCTGCAAATTAAGAATTTCCTTTCTTATCGTAGAAAGCTTTCAACTAATATTAAAATTTTCTTTAATCACACTACAGTGATTTCATGCAATTTTAAAATTATGACTCCAACTATAGTTGGCATGCCTTTAATCCATAGTGGAACGAGATTACTTTTCCAAATATTAACTACAATTTAATATAACTGTAATTTCTCAGAATATAATAAATTCTGCACAATAACATCCAAAATAATTCTTCTGTTTGTTTTGATGATTTTAATGTTAATTGAAAGGCTAATGCATATTTCGCTTCTTATTTATAATAATGAATTCAATTTAAATTGCACGTGACTTGATATCGAAGCCAAAGTTTTTTAACTTATTTTACAAATTCTAATTCTATAAATGTTTGCTTACGTATATTCATATGAATAAATGTAACGTCGAAGTTTCTAAGTAAATATTGACTTTATTTAAAAAATTGGGTTAACAATTTATGAAACGCATAAAGTTTTCGAAATTCTGGTGATTTTCGTAAGTGTTTTCACTTATCTAAGCAGAGTGTCATTAACATCAGACATTATATGCTATTGACAATTTTTGAAAATCATGATTTTTATGAAAAAGTCTATGAAAACTTGGTGTTCTTACGCAAAGTTCTTCAGTCGAATCCAAAATAAATCAGACGGATGTACCTGTAAATGTATCACCTAGAAAATAAACAAAAGCTACGAAGGTATATTTCGTATGAATCATTTGAGCGAAAATATCAAAAAGTAACAAAATGTATGTTTTTTTTATGTTTCTGAGGAAATGAAAGAAATTCCTTTTTAATAATTTAAAATGTACGTTCCACGGAAAGTTTGAATGCAAAGGTAAAATCACTCTTGAAATCGCAAAGAAAATCTGTATAAAAACGGTCCCTCTATTTATTTAACATTATATAAAATATAGTTTATAAGCGCAAATCCTACATCTCGCGGAAATGAAATACCGCCGAGTTAAAAAAAATAACAAAATACTTTCCATAAATATATTCTATAATTAAATAATATTTTTGAAATTGAAGCTCAATTTTCAGCTAAATTAGTTTTTTTTATAATTTATCATATTTTTTTTTTTTTGATAACTGCACGATTGTTTATACATGATTGTATGTCAGTGCAATTCAAAGAAATTCATCAAAAATGAGAATTATTTAAAAATCTAAAGCATTACATCAGCAATTGTACGATAAAATGTCATAAACTCTTTTGCGTATGCCCTATTGCACATTCAATCTTATTAAATGAATATTTTTCTAGACCATTTGAAAATGAAATCACTCTTAAATTAAAAAACTAAGAACTTAAAGTTTTAACCCCATAATATTCGTGATTAATCAATGTTTATATATGTAGAAATGGACTGTAAGAGTTGAAAATAAAATTTATCTTTGCATTTTGTCCCGAGATACACACGATGTAAAAACGTAGCAATAAACTAATTTTAATCTATAAATAGTCCACCTGTAATAGTCAAATAACTGTCGATAAACTATCATTCATGATATTAATATATATTTTGAGAGCCCGAATTCTCTTAATTTAAGAGTGATTTATTTAATTAGAATATACTCTACTTTAAACTCTACTTTTTTTTTAGGACAGGATCAATCGATAAACTGGCAACGTGATCATTGAAACCGAGAAAAAATATGAAAATTAGCACCGTGACTTAATGAGTTTTAGCATTTACAAAAAAAATTTGTATTTAATGTTGTAATTAAAGTCAGCCGTTTTATTAGTATCAAACTTGACGGTCAATAAATATTGGCATAGCATGTTATACAGCTATATATTATACACTATATATATATTTAAAGAGCAATATATTTGAGGCAATTTATGGCTCATATTTTCTAATAATACAAGGCTATAATCTCTTTTAGTGTATCTTTAATGATTAAATATATTTTTGGTGCAAAAAAAAAAACAAAAAAAAAAGGAAACAGAAATGGATAGATAAACGTTTTAGGTATTGCGGTTAGAAAAAATTTCTTTATTTTGATTTATTGATTATTGTACGTACATTAAGTCGAATAGTGCTCATCGAAATATTACGTATTTAAAACACACTTGGAAAACTATATTTTGTTACAATTCATATACTACAAGAGAATTTATCAATGTAAAAATGAAAGTCTAGTAAATATGTCATCGACCTAGAACAATAATAATAAAGAAGCTTTGCATATTCCTAAATAAATGCAATTAAGACATTTGTATTTACGTTTTAACAAAAATGCCACTTATTTTGTCAAAAAAATAAAAAGAAAAAAGATTTCAAATTCAATTCAGAATAACAGAACTTTAACAAGCTAAAAGTTTTTATCTTGTAGCTTCATGTTTCTGTTAAAAAAGGAAACATAGTATAAGCAATTCTTTCTATTTTCCCAAGAATGAAAAGTTTTCTCTCCGGAGAGGATTGTTAAGAAGTCTTATTTTATAATATATATTACAAGGCATGCAGTTTTAAAAATAGCGACGAAAATGTACTCGTTGATAAGGAAAATGTAAAAAAAAAAAAAAAAACTACAACAATAAAAGAGACTCAAAAGAATAGGAAAATTCAGTAAAATGAATTGCCGCCGATTATGCATTGCATTAAAAAGTGTATAGAATATCGAAAAGGTCAATGGTTTTTTAAAATCAGAAATGAAAGTGTAATTAAATATGGATTCGTGTATTGCTAGAGTAAGAAGGGACATTGAGAGAGTGAGCGAGGGGCATGGAACATGATACGAGTAGAGAAGGGAATTCATCAATCAACAATAAAGCTCGCAAATTGACATACAATGAAAAATCGTCTATAAACGTATTATGTAACTTTGAAGGTGACAATAAGAGAAACGATAGAAGCCATTTGTTCGCGAAATCCGTATAATAAAGTAACCGTCACTTTGGCGCCGAGTAACGTGATCGTTAGTGTCTGTGAAATGGAAGTGCGGCATATAAACATACAGAAAACGAAGAGACGTGTAGCCTCAAAGACAAGAACGGTCATTGCTAGAAAGATCGAGAAGGAAAGTACACGTGTAAGTACACTTGCCGCCACTTGATCCGGCCCTAATAAAAAAAATAAGATGACTTCTCGGCTTTCCTGCGCTCTGCCTTCGCTGCGGACTCGGTCGCGGTGTGACTGCGGATGGGAAAAGAGCCCACCTATCAGTACATAAAACAAGAGGGACGAAGGACTCGGTGCACCAATAATAATTAGTATAGATCGCGGGACCAGTAAGAAAAGTCAAGTGAATTAGTTTCGACGGGGTGGCGTAAAGTCGCGAGGCGAACTGTGAGGCCAAAGCGAGTCACGCCGTCGAATCAGTGTCGTTTTCGTTGTCTTCGAGTAAGTAAAGTTCAATTGTCAATTCCGAATCCCGGCAGAAGCCGAAACAAGGCAACGAATATTCGTAGAAGCAACACAGTAAAAAGATTAAAAGAAACGCGCACTCTCTCCAGTTGAAGCAACTACGAACCATCCAGCTCGAGCGTACGTAAAAAGGAACGGTTGAGGCCCTGTCAGCAATCATCAAAGAGGGAAACCAGCCCTCCCACGCGCGTCTGCACCTAATCCACGAACTGCATCAACCCACTCGCTCGCGGCAACGTAGAAGAGGACCTTTTGGGACCAACCGCGCAGTTCGTAAGATACAGAACGCAGGGTCAACTCACACTTGAACCTTGCACCATCAAAGAGGTTTGTCACATCCAACTCAGTGTAAACGGGGCTAATCTCCGCCCAAGCGTTACGGCCATTATTCACACACACACCACAGACACCACACACAGCAACAAGAGAACATTTATTGTAAAATAAATAGAAAGAGCACACGCGCGTGTTTAAAGATTCAATCGATCTTATCACCAACATCTATCCCATTGTATCCCCACTCCTTAACATCAGGGAGTGCATATATTAACAGGAGGTGCAATCCCTATCAGTAGGCCATCGATTCAGATAAACTGAGCCCAGGAGAGGTAGGTAGAGGATACCTCAACACTATTTTACATAAAAAGTGGTTATCAATTTTTCAATAATAGATTAAGAATTTATAAATATCATAGTTTAATATAAAATTCCAGAATATTCTTTAAACTGAAGAGTTAATTTAATTTCAATTAACTTTAATGTAATTAAGAAATGAATTCTTAAATTAAAAAATTTAAAAATATGTTTAAATATACATTTCTTTATAGTTTACTTTCTTCTGATCTAATTGCACAGAATAAGTGTATTTAATTTTCAATTTCACATAACTAATATTGCACACCCATACTTTATTATGATTTTTTTACGAAATTTCGTAGTGTGTAATTCTTCATTACACGCGTAACTGTTTTTTGAAGTCATTAAAGATTTTTTACGCATATTTCGTGAAATATAGATTATTTAAATTCTTAGTTTTTTATTTTAAAATTCGTACATTCCCTCTTTTTTTTATTAAAAATTTTAGCAATATCCATAAGCTTTTTGGAAAATTATGTTAATGAAGAGTAAAAATGTTCGAGATCGATAAATTATATTTTAGAAATTAAATTTACATACTGTGACGAGTTATTTTAAATTACAGCTTTTCTCCGTATTAAAAGTTAAAAGCACTTAAGAAATCTATTATTCATATAAATGGATATTACTTAGATGAAAATTAGATCATTACAACTACATAAAGTATTCGTGAAATTACGAGATTATGAATTTTACAAATTTTTGTTGTGTTGTGAAACAATTTTTGTTTCAACGATTAAAGCAAACATATTAAGTTTCCGAAAAAGTATAAAAAATTTTCACGAACATTAGTAGCTATACGAAATTTTTCATTTTTGTTACACATATAAGCATTCTTATGCCATTTTAAAATAATCATAGTAGTAATTTATTTAAAAAAAAATTAATGCCAGTTTACAGTGTTGTACAAATATTTGCAATTTTCATATGCATTGTATAGATTAAGAATTAAGAAGAATGAACCATTTTCCGATGCATTTGTATTTTCTAAATTTACTAAAATTCCTCTTCATCCAACAATATTATATTTTTCATTTATACCGCATAAGGTTACATCTAGGCTTATGTAATTTAATTTTTAATATTTTAACTATTCATATCTTGGATTATTTTTGTTTTAGATTGAATTTATGTACAATATTCATACTCTTATATTCATACCCATTATTACATATGAATATTTTTATATGAATACATATGAATTACATGAATATTACATATATTCATACCCATAGTTTGTCTTAAAGTTTTCATAACTTAAATTTTTTTCATTACTTAATTTAATAAACGATGCATATAAAAGGTAAAGTCAACTAAATGGGACTAAATTTGTTGTTATATTTGTTTAACTATTTATAACAAATATATACCGCCTCGCTTGCTCTATTGAATTTCCATGTGTTGAGAAATGAATCTCGTTTTCCATTATTTTTATTACTATACGTTTGTACGCCGTTTCTTTATAGTTTCAATGGTTACACGAGCTCTGATATTATATTCGGGGAAAAAAAATCGTTTATGTGAAAAAATATTGACTAAATGTCTCCTTAATAAATAACGTTCCTATAATAAGAATGCGAAAGAACTTTTTGAACTACAATCTGTACTTTCAATTATCTATAATTCATTATAGCAGATACGCCTAATCTATATAAACTTGCCAATATTTATATAACTTTATTTTATACGATAGGTATGAATAATTTATATCTTGTAAAAATACACGAAAGCTGTTATATTCTTTGGATATGAAGGGATGAGAGGATTAAAACAAATCGCCTAATTAAATAGAAAATGAATATAAATTGCAAATATTTGAGTAATTTTATGTCTTTTGAAATTAAAATTAGAAAATGTTAATTAATTCGTTGTAAGAAAGAATGTAGTTGAACGTTTTTATCCTCGTGTTAGGCTTAAAAAAAAAAAATCGAGCATTTAAAATACGTGACTGGAGAATATTCTTTTAAAAATGGATGGTCGAAATGGGCATAATTTTATGAAGTTGAAAAAATTCATGAGTTAAGTTTAGGATAAATTTATGGATACATTGTCGAATATCCGTCAAAATGAGCGAGATCTGGACATTAGGGCATTAGATGACATTTCTCATAGAATTGAATAATAATACTCAATTTTACTTTACTCGTAGCATTTCATTTGAAAATTCGAATTGCATATAAGCCGAGTTTAATGAGAAATTAAATTACTTTACAATCTCTCTATTGTACACTTGTATTTTTCTTGATTTCCCACATTTAATATTATTTTAAACTTATCATAATAATAATACCTTAATAAAAGGTTTTTCTGTCCTTCTTTGACACCCAAATCACCTGCAATCACGAATTCAGAATATATAACAACAGTCTGCAAGACCTTTTATATACTGAATTTGGATATCAGCAATATTTTCTTATAAAATAAATATAGATTATTAGTTGGACCAACATTTATTCTATTCGCGCCTATGCTTCTCGCGTTCTGGCGCGGGAGGATTTTTAAATTTTCCTTCAACAACCTTAATATTATTTCCATTTTACTTTGTGCAATATTGAATATATAACATATCATCATTCGTAATTGTTCATCAAATTGAACATAATTCCAACGCAATTTTTTATTAATACATATAATGATTTGATTGAAACTTGCGAAACTCAATGAAGAAAAGAGTACTGGGAGAAGTAAATAATAATATTTATTAAGAGTCCACGTGGATTGCACTAATTGCCCATGATGTTTGAGTATAATTCAAGGACACAATCCAATGATTATCTGTTCCCGTTCACAGGACAACCAAGTTTACTCTCTCCCTTAGGCATATCGAGACATGTGTCTCTCGCAATTACACTTACACATATTTTCTTACCTTCCCCCTATCAAACTTGTGCATTCGCACGTGTGTGCATCAAATTTACTTTATCTACGCGAAAACATATACACACTCTTCTCTACGACACGCACTCTCTCTCTCTCTCTCTCTCTCTCTCTCTCTCTCTCTCTCTCTCTCTCTCTCTCTCTCTCTCTCTCTCTCTCCCTCTCTCTTGATTATTATTTTTTTTTTCAATATTATTTATTTAAGATTATTTGATGGTCTTATATTTGCATTCACATTCTCCAAATTGTTTGTCAATGTACTCGCAATTCTTTATTGCATCTTATTGCCAGTTAAAACATAACATTTCCTAAAGCAAGTCATGCAAAAATCGTGCATGTATGGATTGTCGAGAATCCTTAGACTAACTCCTGCAATGGAATCTCAAATTATAAGTATAAAGCGTCTTTTAATGTCTAGTTTCGGCGATGCTTTTACGATAAAGTTTTTAATTAACAAGACTGCTATACACGTAAAATTATTAACAATGTATTTTTAAAGCATATTTCATAAGTGAAATATAATTCATCAAACTTATTAGTCAATTTATCGTTAAAGTTGGTGAAAATGTTCATGCTTCATTTTAAATTGAGATCGTGACTTTTCTTATTATATACTCTTATAAATTATAAAAATTTCGTTTACAAGGAATATTATACTTTACGACTATCCGCTGTGTCTGTCCATGTGTGATACTAGTTTTACAATGAAATAAATGACTATTTTTTTAAAGATTTCTCTTTAAATTGTCCCTTTTCATTTTGAGCTTTTAAAAATAAATATTATACACAATTAATACACATTAGGTTATGAAAATCGCAAGCTTTGCAATGGCGCAAATTTTAACAAATAAGCATTTCATCAAATCCACAATAATCATTGTAAATTTATTTGTAAGAACCTCTTTGTCGAATATTACAAACATTGTAGTTTTTCGTGAATTAAAGTTTCGGAAATGTGGAAGCACATGTTTGGAGAAGTTCTTGTACGGACAGTATAATCTACTACTCAACTACGATTATACATTATACATTAATCTTCCAGTATAGTAGTCGTTGTGTAGTTTATTCTTTTAAAAAAATGAGACAATCATGATTTTAATTGTTATATAACTTTCCGTAATGCCGTTTTTCAAGTATAAATAATCGCGAGTGCGTACGTTAATATAGCGACCTTTATTATTTTAAATATAATGTCACTTTCTATAAACATTGCGTTTAGTCACAATTAAAAATATAAATTGTTTTCGGCACATTTAATGTTATTTTTCAATTATATGAATAATAATAATAATAATGCTCGAATATGCAAATAATTGGATAAAAAAGTTAAAAAAAAAAAAAAAAAAATAGAAAAAATAGAATAAAGTTTATCCTTACAACTACGATCAATTTTCCCTGAAATTAATTTAAATATAATGAGTCGACAAGCTTTGGTATAATGGTTTGTAAAGCAGAATCCTAGCCATTTATTATGCAGTACACAGCCACAGTGTTTATAATAGTAAAAATTGTAAATAAAAGTTGTAAATATCAGAGGTTAAATATCAAGTGAACATGAATTCGTCCAATAACATTCCATTATCCATAAGATTTACAAATTTGAAGAAAATATACGAAGAGAATGCATTACTTGATTATGCCAAACAATTTTTAATTAAATTTATCTGCTTGAGGAAGTTTTGTTAGAGTGGAGCGTTTCTTTGAGAAAAACATGCTATTATAACGTATTTTAAGATTATTTTAAATTCAACTTTATACAAATGCTTCTGTGTATGTTTAAAAATGTGCATAAACGTAGATGTATTTCTCAGAGAATATTTTTAAAATTAATTATTAAGCACATTTAATGGACTAATAACTAATGTATCATATATAATCTGCTAGTGCTCGTATAATTATGTAACTGTGTAAAGAATTTTCAAATCCATCTGTAATTAATAATTGGATAGGACAACATTTGTAAATAAGTGCAGCATATGTTTACTTGAACAATACACTGTTAATAGTAAATTTACATTATGTAATTTCATAATTTAAAGTAGAAAATTTGCATGAAATTATATTATTTCAGTATCTAATTATAGGTACAATATTTATGAAATTACCGACAGAAATTAATTACAGAATTTGTACAAAAGTCGTATTTGATATGAAAAATATTTTTATTTAAATAACAAATACTCATTAATAATATATATTAATGTTCATCATTATTTTAAAAAGATTTTATTCGTAAAAAGTACTGCGATATTTCCAATCAATTTATGGACAATTAATTTTTTACAATTTTGTACGATTTCGTTGAATGCAATTTGTTTATAATTAAAAATATTATTTACTTGAAGAAAGAAGAGGAGGAGGTCCGTATTTGAAAACATTACAGCTTACATGTTTGATGTAAGCTTATTAGTTGGCTCCGAATAGATTTTCATCACACAATGTGATTTATACTGCCTTTCACGTAACAATTTTTTATTATGTAGCCGAGCCATAATATTTTTCGAATTTACACAATAAATCTTGCCAAGGCATTAACTTATTATGTTAAGGTGTAAGGTATTGCAAAGTTTTTGCTCTCATTTTAATCTAAATATTGGATCAAATGAAATTTCCTTTATTAACGGTGCTGCGAGTTAAGGGGGGGGCTAATTGTGCTTTCGTTTAAGTAGTAAAAACACAGAGTTGCGAATAAATTGGAGCCATTAAAAGGTAAACAGAATCCGAAGAGGAAGATAACTGAATTGAAATAGATACGACGAAGGCTGTTAATAATATGGGCAAAGTATTAAATCAACGTCAGCCGGGCCGTTCATATTCCTCTGTCGGGCGCGCATTGCTCATGACAAGTGCAATAACGGTATATTCACGTCTATTATTTTCAATTTCTGTCGATATGATCCTACACTTCTTCCTTCAAAATCTTTGTCTGCATTAAATCAGTGCACGCTCTTCACTTATTCTCATGCTCTTGACGCGCACCGTGAAAAACGCTCTATCAATAATGCATAAGACCTTTCTTAATCACTTTCTTATTATTGATTACGCGTGTAAGTGTCTGCGAAGTTCACTGTTATTGCTTTTATATTGATGGTCGCTAAATGCATTGATAAATTGATCGAACTGGTGAGGTAATTTATATTTCTCCGACGTGTATTTGTACTCATTGTTTTTCAGATCGATTTAGCCTTACAAATTCTCATATCATTAAATACTTAACACTATAATTGAATCAAAGTGCCGATTTTGTAGAATCGAAATTTCGCGTGAAAATTAAGCGTCGGAACGTCGTCGTGTAATTTGACAGCTAATGGTTTACGATCATAGAAATACGTATTACAAGAATACAGCAAAGGAGGAGTTAAGATTTGCCAGAAAAGTAGAGAAAAATCGTTGGAGTGAAATGTTTATAAGCCACGTGGCAAAGAGGCAAGGAAGATTCTACAAATTTCCCCGCAGCAACGCGGAGAAACTCGGGCGAGAAAAAGTCCCGCACTGAGAAAAATTCCGCGAACCAATTAAGAAAATTATAACACACTGCCGGTCGCGGGACCAATAAGAAAAATCGCGAGAATTAGTTCCGACGGATCAACGTGCGATCCTCACTTGGAGGATCTCACGGGGAGGATCCTGGCAACAGCCACACCAAGGCACCAGAGGCAAGCAAAGATTGGTAAATCGTCACCGAGAATAAGACGCACCGTAAGCCTACAGCTGGAGATTGTCAACTTGAAATTGACAGCACCAACTCTTGAGCACGGAAGTTGGCGAAGTATTCGTGAGGTTCAACTTACAATTGATTCTCCGTCAAAGCGCCAAGGCCACTATCAATTACCCGTTCCTCGATGCTCCACAATTGGAACAATATTTTACACATAGTTTTGCGCATAATAAGCAAATACATGCATTGCCTACATTGCAATAGCAAATAGACTATTAAATAATTAGATGCAGAACACGCACACACACACGTTTGACAATTTTAATTAATCCTGCTCATCAGTCCCATTACATCCTCATAGGTCGTTCGATTCAGATAATGATTCCGAGCCCATGAAAACTAGGTACACGATACCTCAACAAATGGCACTATTCATGCGAGTACATATTTTATCAACGAACAATCAGTTAAATGCAAATAATACATTTTAGTACCTATTATTGGATATAATTGATGTATGAAAGAAATTCAAGTATTCGCAATTTTGTTTAAATTCTAGTCTAGTTAAGTACACAATTTCCGATTAATGACAATTTCCCATCTCGAACGATACTATCTCGAATAATTTTCTGCTCTCGTAAAATGTTCGACAAATTCAAATATATGTTTTCTTGAGATTTTCGCGATAAATAAAATAGCGCCAACAAAAGAATAATATGCTCAAGTAAGATCGCATGTTATCAAGAATTTATTTATAGTTGTCGCATTATAGCCGAGAGTTGTGAAAGTTTTAGTTACTTGTACAACATCGCTTGCTATCTATAAACAGTGAAACTCCTCTACTAGACTTATCCCCCCCTCCTCCTCCACCACCCCGTCGACCCTCCCGCGCTTTCCCACTGCTGTCTCGCATTCTTCTATTCTACTATTGAATTTCGTTCGCTACAAATTACCGATACTCATAAGGATTTACTTCCAAAAGCCATTACTTCAATTGCGATACTCGAAGTGGCAAATGGCTTACAAACATGGTACGCCGAAGCCGAAACTATCGGCAAAAAATTATTACGGAGCTTTGTAATTAATCAATTACAATACAAGAGACGGTACATTCCATTATACTTGGGTAGCTCGGCTTTTTCACTAATAATAAACAATTGGCACTAATTGGCATCTCATTTCACCCAAGTGCAATACAACGAGTTAGGAAAAGTAATTCGCCAGTCGATTCGAGTGCCAGGCTTTATAATTGACGGGAGAATGTAATTGGAGCGTTGAAATTGTAATTCTCTGTATCTCTGTAAAATATGTAAGCCCTCGGATTAATGTTCAATTGGCAGCCTACAAATATTAGTCTTAGCTCACTCCACTGAATTGTAATTTGGCGAGATTCGGAAGGCGCAGAATTAGGGGCTAAGAGTGCAGTTATCTCCCGAGCGAATTGCTTAGAGGAGTGATTACTGGTGGAGTGCAATGATCGGCGTGTCCATTAACAAGAGCGTGTCACATCCGGCGCTGATTGTAATCGTCCCGGGAGGGATGGGTGCGGTCATATTTACAAGGATTACGTCCCGGTGATAATGGTCGTGCGTCCGCTGCATCGGCGATCAAGTAGATCCAACAGTTGACAAAGAAATGGATGGAATTGTTGAGGGCGGTGAATTTAGGGGGAAATTATCGAGGTCAGCATTGTAACTCGTTCGTGACATATGGACGCGCGCAGACCCATAAGCGAGTCAAAATTTCCGTCAGCTAGTTGAGAGTTCGTGACGCAGTGTAATAGAACAAATTACCTATCCAGCTTTAAGCGAGACAGCACGAAGTATCCGACATGTAACTATACGCGTAGATATTACACAAGTCTCTCTCTCTCTTCGCTTGCCACTAGCACATCAACTATGCTTTCAGATATAACATATTTTATCTTATTAGACGCAGGCCGTTCGTCGTAAAGTGAGCCTTTAAAATATTGTCTGCTTTCAATTAATTTGGGGCTTTAGAAATCACGCCACATCATTCTTCTTAAGTCTTTTCAATACATATTGAATATTCGATTTACACGCTTATGTAACGACAATGGCAATTTAGTGCTTGAACACGATCGTGTTTCATTGGAATGGAGTTGTGCCAGTGGTTATGAAAATCCTATGTAAACAACTTTTTTCCTTCTTTTCTTCTTCTTTTGGAGATGCATTGGAGATTTCCAAAAACTCGATCAATTTCAGACGAATGTAACAAACACGCTTGGAGAATTTTGAAATTCCAGCCGCGTATGCCCTCTGGGCTCAAGTAACACTTTATTTGCAAGCATAATTGATAGAAAAAAATCCGATCTTGAATACTCGGTGGAATAAATGAATGGGAAAGAATACGAGAGCAGTGCAGGTAAGTTTAATAAATAAAGAGGGAATGCAACCCAATTATATAAGAGAATAATCCAATATATATATGTGTGTGTGTGTGTGTTTGTGACTAAACGTATACCAGCAATATAAATAGAATCTAAAATAACAGAGTTTTTTTTAATCGTAGAGTAAGACGGAGATAAATGGGGTTGGGGGGAATTGGAATGTCCTGGAGGTGGCTTAGCTATGTTAAACCAAATATGAAAAAAATGTAGTATCCTTGATAATTAGTGCAAAGTTTTATTAAAAGCAATCAATGGCCTCGGGAGAAAATCTTATTTATCGATTAAAGTGAGATCGCGCGTGTAGAAATGGTTTTAAATAACGGGAATGTCTCTACATTGTAATAATGTGTCTAGGAAGAGATAGCAGGTATGCTCGAGCCATAATGCCTCGGAAATTAATTTAACTTTTGTTTCAATTACAATACTCTGTTGTTTCAACGGCATTTTGTGCGCTCCGAGGACCTGCATATATTATTTATCTCGCTCCCATCCCTTTATTTTGTTTAATTTAGAGCGTCTTTTTCCCCGTAGTTTATAATTGAATTTGCAAAGACGTCGGCATAAGCCGTGGAAAATTACAGCGAGCACACGAGGCACCGAGGCTCGTTCGTTGTCTCCTGACTCGACGGATATCTTTCCCGGGATGGCGAACCTTTAGCTCTGCGCGGCGGATTTACGATTGGCCTCGAGACCGAACAGGGACTTCCCCAAGGACTCGGCGGGGCCGGAAGGAAGCCGGGAAGTAGGACGGCGGCGCTCGCGGCATCAGCTCGACCTGGCCAACTATACCTGGAGGATCCGTAACAATGTCCTTGCTCGCTATTCCCATCGATTCCCCCTCCTCGTCCTCCGCGTAACTTATTCCTCGTTTATATACACATATACATATATATATATATATACACACATACATATATATATAAATGCATATCATTTATGAACGGATTGCGTGTCTCGTGATTTTGGGGATATTTTATCTCGAACGAATTGTGTAAGGTGCAGAAGGTGAAACTGCCTTTTAGCTGCAATAGTAAGCTTTATAATTGTTAAATAGCGAGCTTATAATTACATTCTTTTTATTTGATTTTGATTTGCTCAATTACTTCTTATTGCATTTATTACGCAAAGATTTAGACACCCAAGCTTAAAGACCAATTCGTTAGTCTTGTACTCCAGTCGTAAAAATGTTGTATTCTTGTGCGGAGCTCTGATCTCACAAGTGTCTAATTAGATGCGAAAGTAATTGCTTTCGCAAGGAGAGTGTTGGGAAATTGGCGGGGCCCGATCGCCTAATGTGGCGAATAAAAACTGGCACGGCTCGTCAAGTTCATAGAAACAAATTGCGCCAACATTTTCCGCGATGTGGACTATTTATCTAGTCTGGTATATTTGACTAGACTAATAATCGATCAAACTTTCTCTTTTCTTTCCTTGAAAAGGAAATTTGCCTCGGACATATATTTGGTCTAAAAAGAATTCATCGTCATTCGAATGCTTATTAATTATTCACTCGTTGCTAATTAACCGTGCAGGTCTAATGTATCTTTTGTTTAGATGTTTATTAAAGGTAATTGCGCCCTGTACACGTAAAATTCATGCTTAATCCTCTTTGCACTCGACCTTCGCCAATTCGCTCTCAAATAAAGAAATTAGAGGGCGGGCGATGCATTGCATTGCATTAAACGAATTGCGTTTGCTTAAAGCTAAGGGAGTCAGAAAAGTGCATTGGCCGTGCCACCACACAAATGCCGAGCAAGTAAAGTAAAATGGTCGTCGTCGTCGTCGTAGTTTTTAACCCTTTTCCGAGAATCTACCGGCTAATGCGGCTCCACGTCCGTTTGGTTTTTTGTATCTCGGGAAGCCGGTGGAGTGAAGGAGTAGGGGAAGCAGCAGGGGGGATTGGGATTGAGATTGGGAGGGAGGGAGGGAATGAGGGGATGAATTATGAGGAAGAGTGGCCTATAGTTTTGCCTCGTAATCTCGACTTTTTTTTCCCTCCTTCGAAACGAGCATTCATTTATGCAGCCAATTGACTCGAAGATATACTCGCTCGAGTTGGAAAAGAGGCGGAAATAATGGCGGCCACAAGTATGCCGATTCGCTGAAAAATTAGCTCGACTTGTTGGAGACTTTGTTGTAACAATCGCCCGTAGACATTGAGGGCACCCCATTCCTCTAAATGTCCCACTATTCCATCATTATCGATTGTCCTTGAATTTATAAGATTGTCGAAAGAGTGGAGATATAAACAGATGGCGATTGGCGAGTGGAGCAGTATAAGAGAAGGCAGTGGCGAATGCAAAAGAGGCGGCTTAAAAACAGTAAGGCCTTGAAAGATATTCCGGTGATTATGGCTCATGATGTAGCGAATCAGTGCATCGTCTGGCAGTAAATCGAAGGTTAAGCAATAGATAGCCGGAGATAATCTCGTGAACCGAAGGTGTTTCGCGGGGGAGTTGCGGCAGATGACAAACGACGGATCGAACTCGCCACGTAGAAGCGAGAGTATGAATTTCTCGTTGGCGCTTAATCAATTGCTCGTATGGCTTATCGTGGGCATTGTAGTGTGGCGCAAGCAGCGAGTAATATTTCTTTATTTCCCAGCCGGCAATATCGATGGCGAAATTAGCGAAGAAATGAGACTTCTTTCGGGGGCTTAGCGATTAATATCTACGAAATGCAAATAATTTACGAGTCCAGTGGGCGAGAGTAAGCTTGATTATTCGCGGTCTGGGCGTGCGATCGAACACCCGGTTGATTGCACGACAATTGTAACCCGAGTTAACGTTAAACGTATAAAAATAATTATTAACAAAACGGTGGCGGAGAATAATCGCGCGACATTGGTGTTAGTTTGGGAACACAAATGCGAGAGTACGAGGAATGTTGGTATAATAAATGATGTCAATCCATGTGAGTCCTGTTAGATAAGGACGGGGAGGATGGCGAATTGGAGTTTAAGCCGGGGACGGTTAAGGGAACTGCATCCAAATTACAGTTTGGACAGTGTGACCGAGTAGCATAATGAATAAGCAGCCAGTACTTTTCGAGTTCTAGGACAATTTATTATTTGTTAGTAGAATCTATGGGGATTGGTGAAATTTTAAAAACAGCTCGCAGAGATAAAAGAACGACGCGAGGGCTGTGGATAATAGGGAGGAGGAGGATAAATGAAAGATTGAGTAAGTAGATCAGGGACGAAACGTATAAACAACTTATTTAACTTATTTAATATTTCTAGTCAAGGTAGTCTAGCGACACCCGCAGCATTTACAATCGTAATTTCATACGTCTAATTGTGCATATTAGATTTTTAAATAAAATTTAAATTTACTAAATAAATTGTACTATAAATTGTACATTAAATTATTGGAAATTTATTGAAAAAAAAGAGAAAGAAAAAGGTGCGATTATTATTTATTTTTTTTTCATCCACCTAAAGGTATTTACTTTACTATTCCTCGTCGCATTATTGTAAATTAATGGTATTGGTATAAGAAAATAATAATTCACGAAAAGAGTTTCTTGAATAACGAGTAAATTTGTCTTCAAATATATATGGTTTAGTTGAATCGAGATAAAATCAGATAAAATGGAGAAACAAAATTTTTATATCAGCAAATACCATGCGTGAAAATAAAGAGTCAATTTTATCATTAATTTAATGAATTTACAAATGTGTTCATTACAATTTTGATAAAATATTTACAATTAGAATTGATGTGTTTAATTAAATAAAACTTGGCGTAACAGCGGCTACAAATACAAATGTCTTTGTACTTGTAAATTATATTGCAAAATTGAAATATTGAAAAATCACGATTTTAAATAAATATATATATATATATATATATATATATATATAAATATATATATATACATACAATATTTGCATTATATATGTTAATAGTGAGATTTTCGCTCGCAACATGAAAATGGGTAATGGTAATTAATATGAATGATATACAGATTGATATACAGATATATATATATATATATATATATATATATATAAGTAAAGCAGTTGAATCATAAATGCGTAAAAAACATGAACATATAAATATTTATAAGATGTTCTAAATCAAATGTTATTGAATGCTATTATGAAAGTAAAAAAAGTTTTGAAAATAATATTTTCTTATAATTTATTTTGTGCATAAAATAATATTTTGATTATAATATATTGAATGTATGATTAAACTTAGCCTTAATTATTTATTTAATTTTAGAGATCTGTCAACTTTTGTTAACATATTTTGCTTAAGTGGGTCACGATTATTCAGCATTATTTTAATAGTAAAAATGATTTAATTTTCATTGTATCAACAACATAATATAACAACACGAATAATTGATAAAACGTATGTTCTGTGCGCGTACTTAAAGAATGGAAAATGGGGGTCGGGGGTCGGGGGGCGGGGGCGGCGGGTTGTTTAATTTTAAAATGAATATGAATGTTAAAAAGATAGAAATTTAATGAATTAATGCACTTTGGCTCACATACTCATTGTAATGATTCTAGATTCCACCGTTCCAATTGAAGTTTATACCACAACACGATAAAACGTTTGCAAAAAGAGAAGCTAGTTCACTCTGAATTTGTGGTTGTAGGAAAAAAGTGTTCAGATCAACTGAGTTATTCTAATACTGTAAAGTGCATCAAGTTACTCGTCTAATGGCTATAAACGGGAATGCTGGTCCGTTAAGTTGGCTTAATTTTCGTTGGGCCGAAGGAAAAATTATTAATCGAAAGTGCGCTAGAAGCTGCCGCTCGCCTTAGTCGACAGGGCATGCGCATTTTTAACGACAGTGCGCAACAAACGAAAGCTTTTATTATAATTGCCGGCCTCTCGAATCATATTTCGCGTAGTAGGTTTGCGAATAATGGGAGTGGCGTAAAATTGGAATTTCGCGAGTGGCTGGAAGAGGGGGGGGGGAAATAGATGCGCAGCCTCGGAACAAAGGCGTAACACACAGCCTGATAAGTCGAAATACTCAAAATTCACGTAAACTTATTCCGAAGCAACTCGTCCCAAGTATTCTTAGCAAAGTATTCCCACCAACTTCCAAGCAGTTTTCAATTCTCATTCCGAAAGTGGTCTAGCCCCTATACATTATACATCCAGTTGGAGCGGCTTAATTTCCAACCTGGCGCGCCTAACTTGTCAAGTTTTGAATTAACGAAAGGCATATGCAACGTGAAATAGCGAACGCTCGGAAGCCGTGTGGTAAGATACATCTGGCTGTCAGATAAGGAGCAAAAGATGGAGAGGGAGAGCGAGTGAGAGTGCGGATGGGCGGGCGGGCGGGGGGACGAGGGAGCAAGGAAGAGAAAGGAAAAAGCACAGAGGGAAAAGAATGCGCGTAAGACGAGAGAAAGACAGAGAGAGAGAGAGAGAGAGAGCGAGGAAAGAAGACGGGGGGGGGAGGGGCGTCCGATATGTATTATTCATGTGGTGCGACGGCAAACTGGTCGACAACGTCCGACCGGATTGAATTTGCATTTCAAGACTATCGAAGAATCTATTTATATATGTGTTTACCTATGTGTGCGCAATAATGTATACGCGTCTGTTTGCGCTCGCGCGCGCTTACGTGTATTGTATGGGCGCACACTCGCGCGTGTAGAGGATTTTCCTTCGTAGCTGGGGCCTTCGGATTGATGTATGCGTATGTGGACAAACGTTAATTTCTTACGTGATTCTTTCGGCTTTGTTTATTATCTTGGGGCGAAAAGTGGAAAGTTAATTTTTCCCACGCAAGGTGATATATAATGGTATTGGGCCAGACAAGTGTGGGTCGTCGCTTTAAGTTGCCGAGCGAGCCTTCGATTCCTGCGGCCATTGCAATTTATGTTACTCGCGTACAATGCAATTCGTTATCAATTGTTTTTATTGGGATCCAGTGATCGAAACAAGTGGATCCATCGCTTATCCAATAATAAGTACAACGAAGGAAGCAGAATTTTCAACGATCGATTAATATCTTTTGGTCCTCGGATTTTCCATTCACGAGCTCTCGCCTTATTAAATACGCATCGATTGTATATTTCTAAAATAGCCGACCTGTTTGAGAAAAAGTCGTGAAAATTTCAATTAAAAGCAGAAACTAGCATAATGAAATCTCATAGGACTCTTCCCTCCAATTAGTTATTTATAAACATAAACATATTAAAAATCAGTGCCGTTATTTTCTTGAAAGAGCGAAAGAGTTTCCGTCGAATTAGGAGGGACGATGGCCCAGTTGGTAGGGGATTTGGATTTGATCTCAGCCGAATTTCATCAGGATTTAAATCCCCGCCTCGGAGTCTTTCGAATTTTATTCATTATTCAACATGCATATGATTACTCTTGTTTACGGCATTTTAAATTCACTTTAACCGGGCAAAGGCCATTTAATTGGAAAAACAACCCCGTTAATTGAAAATTAGAAGAAGTATGGGGTTTAAATAGCAACAATGACGTTCACTATCACCACCCGAGTATATGTTGTAGCTTTGATAAAATATTTTATAGCAGAATATTTTATGGCGGGCCTTAACCCGCACGTTTCACTTGAATTATTAAAAAGCCATTCGTACGCTAATGCTCGATTTTCCAAAATTTCATTTCTAAACGAAAATGCCCGTGACAAACATGGCCAGCCAAACACGAGAATTTAATTAAATTACGAATAAAAAATAAAAATCGCCACGTGCAATTCGTAAAGGTCTCGATACCAAATTCAACATCCAAACTATCAGCAGAAATAATAACGCAATGCACTTGCGCCATTATTCCTATTCCAAATATCGACAGAGTCCCACGTAAAACAGAGCCAGGCAAGCAAGACTACTGTGTAGTAGTAAGTCCCAGGGCCCCTCACTTAGCGACTGACCGATTGCACATTGATTTTAAGCTCGGATATTTTACTTCTGGCAGAGAGTAAAGTCAAACAATATGGCCGAGCGCCCAACCCCGTCGGTCCACAAGATCCTTCGAACCACCACGCACTAGCGCATGGGGGTGGAAAAAAGTGCAGCCAAGCGCACCGCGACGATTATTATTCCCATGGAAGGCGATTAGGCATTACGAGTGTCGTAAAGCCTATTATGGAGCGGGGAAGGTTTTCGGTCGCTTAACCAGGCCGCGAAGAAGTCGGGCGAGCCGCCCTCAAATCTCCCCCCACCCCCGCACGACGGCGCCCTTTGACAACCGAGGAAAGCAACCAAGGAGTTTGTACGTATCGTGGGGGAGCCTCGGGCCCGTGTCCAATCGCTGCCTGCCTCGTGCGCTTTAATATCGGCGACCCGGGCATAAAATACGGACGCCCCCAGGTGATTTGGCATGCTGGAGATTTCGAAGGCCGATAATGAATTTATCGCTCGGTTATAGCGCGATATTATTAAGGCGAGGGCATTTTTACCCTCGAGTTGGATAGCTACGCGGCTACCAACGACTAATTGCCGCAATATCATTATAATAAATGTCATAGTTGTGTCATAATGGCCGATGTGATAACGAACTGTGATAACTTGCACGTTGCCTGTGACGTGTCAATTCATCGATGCCCGAGCTTATTACGGACTTAGTAAAGTCATCCTCAAGCTCCCAATCGCGCAACTCTTACATACAAATCTAATATCCGATGCATTAGGTTACAAGACTTATGTCATGTACGTGGCCTGGCGCGGATATCCGGCTCACTACTATTGTGATTATTGCCACGAGGACAAATCGAAGGAAGAAGTGCTTAGGCACTTAGTCAGTAGTGACTTGGTTGGGCAAACAAAAGTTAGCGGCTACAGTCACCTGACGTACTCTCGAGTTTTTCTTATTTTCACTGCACGCGCATAATCATAATGCACACGCACACACGCGAATATGTGTGTTTGATAGGAGGTTCGATTAGCTTTGCTATTTGTTTGTCAATATTTCGTTACTCTTTCGGCGGGACTTTCAATAGATTGTCAAATTGAGTTGAATCTTGGAGATATAATTGCAAGTATTGTAATTTTTAAGTCGGCCCATTTATAAATTTACAGATTCACTGGTGAATAAATTTGCGATTCAAGGGTACAGACATTTTGAAGCTCTTACCGTTCATTAATACTTTAAAAGTCTTATCGCTCGTTGAAAACTTTTGTGAAATCAATACTTTAATAAGCATGGGTTAATTGATGCATTGTATTAACGATTTTCTATGTATTAATGTAATTATTATTTTTTTTTTCTTTTAATGTGATTGTGCACATCTGTACAATCTGTTTTATTCATTACTGCAGTTTGCCAGCGCTCGCTTATAAAAAAAAAGTAGAGGTCTTTTGTATCCACGAGAAAGCTACTTTAAAGCACTCGGTAAACGGGTGAAACTTTAAAATTTTTAGACTTTACGTAACTCACAAATTTATGTATGTAAAAAATATTTAATGTAGTATTCAAACTTTATACTATGCAGCAATTTTCACGAACATACATTTCATGTAGTTTCTTATTTCGTGAAATTTTCGCTTTTATACATATGCCCCATGAATATATCATCTTTTTTCGATAAATTAAAATTTTTTTTTACAAATTTTTATATATAATTTCCTATATAATAGGCAGAATTAATTAAGAGATTTTAAAATAAATTTTGGAAGATTATCTCAATTGAACGGTATTATTTATGCATCAGGTAGAAATGTATATCATTTTCGTGAAACTTTTAGTACAATTTCAACGGTATAATTTACTTTTTGGTTTCAGTTCTTGGAAAGAAGAATACGATTTTTTTAATCTTTATAGGCCCTTTAATGAGGTTGATACTCATTTGATGAGATAAATAGTTAATACTTTAGAAAGCAAAACGGATGACTTGAGCATATGATTGGTCGAACGTTTAAATGGTGAAAAAACTAAAAATAATAAATCAGATGAAGAAAAAAAACATATATATATATATATATATATATATATATATATATATAGTTAAATTTACGCATAGAGGAAGAGATAGAGAGGAAGGGACAAATATAGACAGGGAGAGCGTTAGAGCAGAATGATAGAGATAGATACAATGGGGTAGAGAGTAGGAGGAGAGAGAGAGATAAACAGGCAAAGACAGAAAGGTAGTAAAACAACGAGAAAGTAAGAGAGAGAGAGAGAGAGATCAGATGAGAAGGAGAAAGATGGCGATGGAGATATTGATAGAGAGATAGAAGTAAAGAAAGAGAAGAGATGGAGAGCAGCAGGAAGAGAGGAGGTAAAAGCGAGAGAGAGAGAGAATAACTGCCATAGTACTTGAATATGCTAAGGATGTTCTTGAAGATGAATAACTACTAACACTGTATACTAATTTATCTTGTGCCTTGAAGCACAAATAAGATGCATACCTTCTGCATGATATTTTTTACTTTAAATATTCAGGCTGTGATTGCATAAGAAATATAATTATTTAATAATTGCGAGGCAATAAATAAAAAAGCGTTGGATAGAGACATTCTGAATGTGAATCTGAAAGCGAAGAGCCGATAACTCACTAGTTGTAACACCTTGAGCTATTTTCCCATGGATGCCTCTATTGACTAATGCGGCCAAACCTATTTGTAGTCTAGTCCTGGTGGATAATTTGCTTGGTATCGTGCAATCTTTATCCGTTTGTAGTATTTTTATTGGGCAAGGATGAGAATATAACGTGGATAATGGATGTGTAACGGAGATTTTACGAGGTTACATATTTGTTAAGATAATGACTTGCTGAAGGATTTAGTTGTGATATATGAACTAGTCGTGGCTATAAGCTATGGTCGTGCTCGATTAATTATCCTGCTCGATGGGTTTATATTAATAATTTCATTAATCTATGACAATGTCAATCGAAATGTATATTTTTCACGGTGTAATGATGTTTGACGGGAACATGAATTGATAATATGAATTTAGAAATGCGATGCCTATGAGTATATATAGGGCGCAGTATACGATTGTTATATGCATTTGGAATTTATATATTTGGGTAAAGAAGGTCGATGAAAATCTTTTGCGATGATGTAGATTTGCCGACTCAAATGTCGCATGCGCGATGAATCGCTGTGATAAAAGTGTTGAGCTGGAGTTGGTTGGTGTTGTCAAGTTTTTCTGTACTTGTCTCTCGCCGAAAATCATGTTATTCTTATAGTTATTATTCTTTCTGGAACACCTTACTTTCATTAATTCCCAGTATTCTTTATTAACAATCGTTCCTCCCACGAACTATTAATTATTATTTTGTTTTTTTCTCACATTATGAGCAAGTGAGCAGAGAATGTTTGTAAAATTGATGAAAAGATAAGGACGAGTATGAGGTATATTACAGGGTAACAATTTTAACAGCAAGTAATAAAATATCCACGTACTCTAAAAGTACATCTGAGTGGGTATGAATGCACACATGTACTCGTGCACAAAAGCAAGTTTGTATTTATAGTTAGAAACAAGTTTTATTAATTTGTCAGTTGACTTGATATATATATATACTTTTTTCAGTAAAAGGTCGTTGGTCTTGTAGATAAGCAGAATAACAATTATATATAATAAGATAATATATGATATTCATTAAATTTGATTATATTAAAATGGACCGTAGTATCGTTTGTTGTTAAATTATTATTTCATTTGTAAACAGTTTTACGAATTATTGATGATTATGAATTATTGATTGGTGACACTTAATATATTAATTGACAGACTCAGTTAAATTGAATAATAGCGATATTTTATAATATACATTATGACATAAATATTTAAATGCAAATAATCATAAATTCATTCTCAGTATCAAGCATATGTGACTTTACTGCGACGAATGAGTTACGGGATTTTTCTATACATTACGTGAATATACGTCAATAATGTGTAGTTAATATGTCATTTTAGGCTCTTAACTTAATACAAAGACTTCATATGGAATTGGAATAAATAAGATGACAGTTGTATATGTGAAGCAATTTTAGGGCGGCTTGATAAGAGAGAGTCATGAGGGGATAATTAATAGTTAATAAGTATTTGATAGTTTGCAAAGTGATGTATAGAATTCTGTACTGCCTAGAGTGTATAGAATGTAAATAATAGTTTGAAATTTGAAATAGCTGAGAATAAAGTTTACCCACTTTCTCTCAAATTAATTTGAAAATGGCAAGGCACATTGTTATTATTGGAAAAATACGTAAGAGAGTTCGGCGAATAAACTTGAATTTGAATATGTTAAAAAGTAAATTTTCCATCTTATAATTCTCTACTTTTATTCAATGTATAATTATCAATAAATCGTGCAAGATATCACTCGTATATATCATTAACAATAAAATTTCAGTTATTAATCGCCCGATTAAATAATTAATCGAGCAATTAAAAATGGAAAGCCGTGTTGCGTATAGTACAGGATTTATACAGTATTTAACGAATCAAATATAATTATGAATTGACGTGAATTCAACGTGTTTGTAATTTGTGAATAATAACGAAGGATGGAGAATACACTTGGGTGTATTCTTGTATTCTCAACACTTGGGTTTGGCAATTGGAGAAGATGCCGACGAGTGTATAGAATCTATCAAGAAGAAGTGGTGGCGGAGGTCGCGACATGGGGAAGTACTTGAGTAGTCATCGAACGAAGGCCAACCGAGTCGGATCCTGGAGGATGTCTAGGAAACGATGAGGCCGAAGCAGGAGGACGGAGGTGCTCGAGGCACTCTTGATTGCGAAACTACGGAAGGCTTGATTGCCGAATAGCGACTGAAAGCTCACGGTCGAAGAACAAGGAAGAGGTGCGATTGTTGAAGCCTTGGCCATGGTGCGATCGAGGCTACGCCCTTTCAATATGCACACGGAGATACCGGCGACAAAGAAGATTCAATATGCGAACGCTTGCTGGAACAAGAATCGATTGCCCCTACGCGCTGCAACCCGACACTCGCAGAGTACAATAAGTAACAGAGGACATTTTAACAATGCCTCCACCTCCCCATCCCCTCCCTTTTCCATCTCCGCGTTCTATTACATAAATCTCACTCGCTCTAACCGCTCATGGTAATTTACCAATCCCATTTTCTTCCAACGATCGATATCTTCCATTTATCGGGAGGCGCGATAATCTCGATTCTCCCTCCTGCCCTTATTGACACTAAGGGCTGTATGCTTTGTAAATAGAAAAGAGGAAGACAAGTAACGCCGAAAGTGAAAATTGAGCATTTTTTTCTTCCTGTTAATGTTGCGTTGGTTAAATTTTGAAAATTTTCCAGTAAATTGGTCGATAAATTCTGGAGCGGATGATATTCTTTAGAAAGCTGAAGATTACAATTCCATGAAAAAGACCATTATGAATAAGAAAATATCCATAAGTTATTTTTAATGGGGTATGAGATATAATGCTGGAAAATTATGATTCCATATGCATACATATGGAGGCTGAGGAAATTTAGAAAATTCGCAACAGTAGGCATAGCTTTAAACTTAACCTCAAAATAATATGAATAAAGTGTCGATATAATAAGCCGCGATTTAATATAACGAAGCACTGAATTATTTTTCTTTTATAAATTCCTAATAAACGAATTATAATAATTCGCTTTTAAAGTGCCAAGAGCATAATAATTTTTATTCGACTGGAATTCTTGATTTCCGTGAAAAATATCGGAAACGATAAGTTGAAATGAAAGTCTGGATATTGGATTGCAAATTCTGTTTTTGCACGTACGTACTTGACAATTCCCCACAGCAATACTTGAATATTGAATGCTAAAAGTATATATCTTCCCGATGAATTGACCTATTTTTTTTTTTTTTTTTTCAATTAATTAACTCCCTCTCTCACACACAGACATACACACACACACGAGCGCATGCATTCTCACTCTCTGTTAGGCCGCGCATCGACCGATTCACCCCAATTTTTTTCTTTCCCTCCTTTTCATTCAACGCAATTTCAACGCAAAATTCAGCGATCCCAATGTTACGAGGAATTGCAGTAATAATGAGCGCTCCTCCGACTACATTATTTGTGGTTTCGAAAACGTTAAATTCGTCTCGGCCCACGTCAAGTTCGACACCTCCTCGTGACATCTCATTTTTCCCCTGCGCTCGACATATCGCGAACTCTTTCCCCTCGCAGGGCCATTTAGAAAGAGGTGGAGCGAGTCCGAAATAGGGCGCGGGGCCTCGTTAAATTGCCACCGATTACAATTACGTCGTAGCGAGCGGAATTACCAAATGGCAGTGGCGATAAAGCGGAAACGTGGTTGTGCGTCATCGTCAACCGGTTAAAGAAACGTCTACGTGCGATCATCACGTGGGCACGGTGGAGGAGACGTTAGAGGCGTACTTCCGACGTCGGCCCCAAGTACTTTCCGATTATCCAACATTCGACTCGGAAAATACTGGCCTTCTTACCGGTCAATTATTATTGCGTTATTATGTGGGCGGCCACTTTGCTCTAAAATTCACTCTCTCGTTTGCTCCAAATATCCAGAGTCACGGGCAAATATGGACAGAAATGTACATAATGCGGACAAGCTCGGGAAATAATAGAGGAGGAGAGAAGCGTATTTCCGAGTTAATAAATTTCCAACCCGATATAACACCATAGTGGATAAATTTTCCACGAGATCATCGCTTCTGCACATTTATCGCTGCTTTTCAGTGTTTGGATTTGAATATGCCGAGAGTTTATAACCATCTGGCCACCACTCGCGACGGCGCAAATGACTTTCATTCTCGAGCATCGGATCTGGAAGATCGGAGCTCCAGAAATCGCGTTTGGCTGGCTGTTGGAGAGGCTGGAGAGGAACACGAACGAGGAGTCGCACGGGCAATACAAATTTTTATTATAAAGCGAAGCAGGGTAGGAAGTGCGCCCTGGGTAACCTTTATGTGCTCGTACCCGTGGGAGCGATTTTTCCTGTCGAGTGCGACGAGGAAGACGGATCGCCGCCGAAAAAGACGCCTCGCAATTGCAGAGTAACCGCTATTACTTACGGGGGAAAAAGACGAGGAGAAAGTAGGAAGGAAAAAGGAAAAACTCGGTCTCGTACATGTGCCGGCCCTCTCTACTCCATTGGTCTTCATACCTTCATTCCTCTTTCTCCCTCTCGCCCCCCTCCCCAAAACTCCCCCTTACCGCCCGCTTCCCCGCCCGCCGCTCTTTGTGTATATTTCTCGTTTTCGTGGCTCGTCGACAGAGCCGCAGGAACTCACGACTGCCGAGACATTTTCTACTTCTTCGGGCGAACCTTTCTCCCCACCCTGTTTTCCACCGGATCCCATTATTATCATTATTGGGAGCATTATTGCGTATGGGATTTGCCTCCGCAGCCCGACCGCCGTGTCTGTGCTGCCCCCACTGCACCTTTTACGGATTTCCCCTCAATTTCGTCCTATCGCCCGATAAGATATGGAATGAATAAGTAGGGGTGTTGCCCCAAGGGTGGCCGACACTTGACGCCGCGTTGCTCTTATCGTCGCTCGGCGTCTCGACGCCCGGCCATGAGAGTGACGACGAGCTCGAGCGGCTCTCCCAACTCGGAACGGCACCTTGTCACGACACGAGGCTTCCCAGGGCCGTTAAAGATAGTTTTCTTCGGCTTCGTTGCCCGTGACGTCTCGGAAACCAATAGTGACCAAGCTTCGGAGGATTTTTAGGCGCGGTGGGCCAAAAATCCCACTCTTGCCACTCTATTTGGAAATAATCTCGGACGTGAGCAATAGCGAGTAGTGGTGGTACTACTGTAGTTACTTCATTGCTGTTTGAACGAAATAATTTGTACTGAAATGGCGATGAAAGCTCGGGATGAGCGAAGCATTTCTCGGTCGATCGTAACGAGGAGAGTCTCTTGCGATTCTTACAAGATACGCGGCTGACGAATGAGTCGGAGTAAAAACCTGCGTGGAGGCTTAACGGAAGCTGAGGCCTCGAGGGTAAGAAGAGACTGTCGAGACTGCGAGAATTAGAAATTATAAACAGAGGGGGAGAAGAACGGCGTTGCGCGTAATATGGACGAGTTGGTGTCAACCTTGGTTGGAATATTCAAGGGGATTATTTTGCTGGTTCGAGCATATGTCTCTCTCTCTCTCTCTCTCTCTCTCTCGTTCATCTTCTCTCCCACGATCGTGACTGGATTCGATCGAGCCTTATCGCAATTATAAATAAGATAGATATTTGCGGACCGCTTGGCTTCTTTTGCAAATAGGAAAGAGGCGCTGCACGCTTATTGGCAAACTCACCTACGCCACTTATTTTCGGAGACGTTTGCTTGATTTGACGTTTGACGATCCATACGCAGCTCTCCCCAGGTGCCCACGTAGAAATTTATTTCTTGCCGGGCCATGATGCCAAGGGAATGCGTACCGCTGCGTGAATACCAACTCCGTTATTTTATATTCGAAGGGCTCATGAAGGTGTCAAGTCTGCGGGTCTGGCGTTTTAGGAGTCGGAGATAAAACTTTAGCCGAATTTATGGTGGCGGCCGTAGAATTAACGCCAAAGAAAGCGCGAGCTGATAGTGTGAAAATTGATCGCTTTAATTCACAGGCGAGTTGAGAGAGACAGGAGAACAACAGCGGGAGAAGCTGGTCGATTAGAAAACGCAAATAACGCGTATTTGCTGCCTAATTATAAGCGATATTTGGCTAATTGTACAGTTACGGACGCTGCCTCGATATATTTATGCATCCATATATACGAATATATATGCGCTTTGTAAATTGAAATTTGAGATACAGGTTTTCTTCGATATTTTTCTTTAGGAAAAAGTAAACAAACTGTGATTCGATCGATCATATCCGAGATATGATATTACGTTATGGAAGAATATGAAAATAATTGAATAGACGTATCGAAATTTGTATACTGCATTTTTATTCACTGTAGTTGAGAATTTATTACATTTCAGTTTATGTATTTTTATAGTCATTGAATACTTCAACTAGTTTATCAAGTAATTCTATTCAAAAAAAGGTTGACTATTCAGTTTTTCGCTATTTATCAATTAGTTTAAAAGCATTATTATTAACCGAGATTATTAATTATGAAAATACCATGTCAGTTGTTTTGAAACAGATTTAATATTCACTTTCAAATATTGCAATTCAACTTCACAATTATTTGATAAATACCAACCAAGATGAAGTATATTATTCCTTTGATGCCGTGCATTATCATGATAACTGTTTATATAGTGCGAGTATTAAATAAAATAATAGTCCTATATATACATATACATATACATATACATATACATACAGGTAAAATAATATATGAGTAACAATTCCTCGTGTGATTCGTTTATGCGAGACTAATACGAATACATAATTTATCAACAGACGCATGAAATTTAGGAGTTTTAAAAATATTATTTTAAAAAATAAAAATTTTCTTTTTGCAAAATAAATCCTTACAATTTCTGCGAAAGTATAGAGTAAAAAAAGAAAAAAAAACATGAAATGTAACTAAAAATTATAATAGCATGAGGATTTTTTCATAAAAAGTAAATAATAACAATACAAAAAAAAATGTCTAAAATAAAATGTATTGTTTCTTTGAAATATACTTTATAGCGTTTACGTCATAATTAATTTGGGAAATTATTTGGGAAAATTAAGTAAGAGTAAAGAAACATGAATAAAATCACTAAAGTCTTGATAGTCTTTTTTCATTGTGAATAATAATATAATTTAGATAAAAATGTTGTTTATATTATACGTAACAATTTCTTACTTACCTTTATTTTTAATTGCTGAATATTTATAATTTAACGTGACATGCTAATTAATAACTATTACCTATAGTATATATAAATTAAAAAAAAAGAAAACAAATTCTACCATACGAGCTATTTTATATTTCGTTTTGCAAAGGGAAATCAATAATAATTTTTCGAGAAAATATTTAACATGGTAAGTTTATCGATATTTTAGAGAACAATAGCAATAAAGAATGAGAATATTTTATTGAAAAAACAGACTAAGCTAATATAGTTGGGAATTTGTGAATTTTGCCATTCATGTAACCCGTACGTATGTGCACGTAATCTTCATTGTTGCGGATAAGTTTAATTATATATGCACAAGTGTATATCATAAGATAAAGTTTACGTGGCTAAAATTCATTTTATTTTCCGAATAAAAATAGTTAATAATTTTGTGAACAATCAAAGCTCCGATTAAATCGGTAAGTTAACAAAAAAAAAAAAATACGCATTAGATTGTAAATATTTCTTAAATACTCCAATGAAGTATTTCCTATTATAAAAAAACATTGATTAAAGTTGTAATTAAAGGATTTAGGAAATAAAAACACATGCAATTACGGTTCATTCTAAAGTTTATTAGTACATTGGTATATACATAGTACAGGAATGTTACAGCCATCGTTAACGATATTTACACATAAGTTTCGTGTAAAAATACAGCAGCCCATACCAATTTTTTTTTTCTTTTTCTTTTTTTTTTCTTATAGTTGAATCGATATTACAACCAGGCTATTTCAGACAAAGTCCAGCATGACTTATTATTTGCTTTATTTATCGACTCAAGGAAAAATAAATGTTTACAAATGCATTTTTTTACAGCTTGAGGAAACGCTTCGCACATAACGGCGCAGAAATAGAAATATTTCTGATTTATCGGACACAGTGAATTTGTTATAACTATTTGTTCCTATAGAGTCTCGTTAGCAATAGTTTCTTAATTCAAATATGCTCTATAAATTTACATTGAATTAGTATAGCGTTTGATTGATCTTAGTTTAGCAGATATTTTGATATATTCAAGTCTGAATATAATGAAACGAGGTTCAATAACGAAAAATTCAACGCAATTGAAAATTTATTCCCGACTAAAATTACGCAGAGAAATTAATGCAGTGGAAGACCAGTCATAACAGTATAGCTTAAGCATAAGAAAATAATTCTTGCTTATCGAAAATCTACAATTGCAACTATTTCCAGCTCTTATTCCCTTCTGTTATCTTGACTCAACAGAAATGCCTACTTGACATTATTAACATTTAATCTCTCATGGGTCAAAATCCCACCTAAAATTTCGCCAAAAATAACAAAGCCAACGACCAAGCATTTAACTCTCAAACAATACTCATAAATAACAAAAATACGGCCTCCCCCCCCCCTCCTCGCCCCTCATTATTATATTGAGCGCGGGAGGTCAATGTTGGCAACACTTTCCTTCCGCATAAACCCAGTAGACCCATATTGTCACCACAAATGTACCACACTCATTGGAGCATTAAAATTGCACGTATTTCACAGGGCTTCGCCTATTGGCTCATAAGAGATTAATAAATATTTGATGCACGACCATTCGTTTCCCCCCCCTTTACTCATAAATACTGTCAAAGCGTATAATGTAACCGTCATTGATCACGACGGAGGGCATTGCATCGGAGCCGGGCAGTACTCGGACGTGTGTACGTAGAAGACTAAAAAAAGCCGAATATCTTTTGCCGCGGTGGCGCGTCTTCAATTTCACTTGACACCTCCCACTTTGTCCTTATCAAGAACAATAAATCGAGTTCGCGTGCTGCAGGAATGTGAAAGCTCTGGATCTCCGAACCCCCCCCCCCCTCAATCTCATTATCTAGAGATCATTAGCCGATTGCTCGTCAGCTATAGAATCTCTCAATGTTTGCAGCAGCAGTTTCGCATTGTCTCGTCGGCGATAACAATTTAAAGATCAATAACATCTCATATCCTTGAAGTTTTCACATTATTGCGAGTGCGTAAATTATAATAGTGACATTAAGAAGTTCTAGTACTTCGCAGCATCGACGATACATAAAATAACAAAGTGCGTCACATGTATATACCTTACAATAATAATAATAATAATATTAATAATAATAATAATAATAATAATAATAATAATAATAATAGAATAACAATGATGGTGGTGATGGTGATGAAAATGATAATAGTAATAGTAATAGTTATAATAGTAGTGGTATTAGTGGTAGTAGTGGTAGTGGTCGAAGATAGGTAGGTAGGTAGGTAGGTAGGTACGTAGGTAGTAGTAGTAGTAGTAGGAGTAGGAGTAATGGTGGTGGTGGTGGTGGTGTAGTAGCAGCAGTAGTTGTGACCGTAGTAGTGGTATTAGTAGTGGTAGTAGTGGCGGTAGTAGTAGTGGTAGTAGTAGTGGTAGTAGCAGTGGTAGTAGTAGTGGTAGCAGTAGTAGAAGTAGCAGCAGCATCAGTAGTAATAAAAAGTAATAGTAATAAGAAGAGTAAGAGTAACGCGGTGGTACGTTCATGACATGATAGCGAAAAAATTATTACAATATCGAAAGCAATCGCGAGCGGTAATACAAACAAAGTACACAATACATTGTTGCCGAGGTGGCGGGCAGGGCGATAGAAAGAAGGAACAACAAAAGCGAATGCGTGTCTTCGTATAAAAAAAAAATTATCGTCCGAAAGCCCCTTCTATCTCACGAGATTTCCTCCCACACATATTTACAGGATCACAAAAATATCAGTAACTCGCGACCTAACAAACTATCACTCCTCTCCAACCTATCGTCAGCGAGCATCGACTCGCCTCAATGGCAAGCGCTTCTCCTTTCTCTTTCCCTCTCGCTCTATCCACACACATCCTCCCCAGCTTTATATTCAATTACATTTAGTTTGCGCATATTTACATGCAAGAGCCGTGCGCGCCCGGCTTCGTGGCTCGAACGTCCGTCTTTAGGAATTCCTAGCTACAGGAACCATGTTAGAAAGAGAGCGCCGATTCTCCCTCAAAACATCATACCACTCTCGTCAAACACTCGTGCAAATGTATGCGCATACGTGCATATGCAGATAAATGCTTACACACACACACATCCTATGGTACACATAATTTTATATAATATCTGTATACACGCGCGCGCGAGCGTACGTGGGTGTTTATACATATATATATATGTATATATAATTTTAATTGGTATATGTATTTATAGTAAAAATGTTCGTCGAAAATTCGGTGCATATTTGGAAATTGATAAGTAATTAAAATAATTATTGTTCATTTGTTGTTGGTTACGTAGAACTTGAATGAGGGTTGAAACGTCAAACCAATTTATCATTGCAAATGAATTTGACCAATTGTATTTATTACTGAGATACTGAGCGAATTAAGTTGGCAATCGTTACTACGTGTAAAAATAGGGGGAAGAAATTATTAATTAACGATCGTTTCAGCATTCGTCATTTAATAAAACTAATTAAACTATTGCTCGATATTAAAAATTTATAAGCTTGCACTTACGATCTAAATAAAACAGTCGTTTTTTTTTTTTTTTTAATTTTTCTTTTTAAATTAATATTTTCAAGCTCGTTTTTAATATTAGATTTGTAAGCGTTAAAACGAGATCAAATTATTAAACATTAGTAATCATTAAAATCATCAATTAAGTACAGACATCTCGTGTATTTGCCACGAGATTTTGGATGCGATAACAATTGATAATACAAGCGGGCAAATTTATAAGTCAAATATGCGAAAAGCTCCCTAGATTTTTCTCGTCAAATTATATCGATAAATAATAAGAGATAGTGTAAAAGTTACCTAAGCACCACCAATCCCTTACATATTACATAATGAGACAAAGTCCGTTAAATCATTTCTCGCGATAAAATAACAACGAACCGAGTCATTTATATATCATTGTCCCCGAAAGTCAACGCGAGCACAGTCCAATGTTTTCGGCTATCCCTTGAGAAACCTTAATCCACGACTTGAAAGTTTTTTTATTCTCTCGCCTCTCTCTCTCTCTCTCTTTCACCTTACTTCTATTAGATTTTTTCACGCTACAGCCAATACGCGTTAGTGGGCGGCGGAGGGGGTTGGGTGGGTTGAGGGGGTGGGGGTGGGGGGTGGGTGGGAATTGTTTCCTCGGTGACTTGCATTGGCACGTGCAGTTTCCACGCGACTCAAATATCTAGCTACGCTTGATCCCTTTCCGATAATCTCCCTCGACTCCCATTGCATCATTAACAAATAACGTTGCGTTTCACAAAGGAGTCGCGGCAGAGAATGTGTTTGTGTATATTTACACAGTTTAATGTGATTTTTTTTTTCCCACACTCTCGAAAGAAATATCCCCGTCCAGTTATCTCGTTGGGTTGAATTTTGGAGCCAAGTTATTTCGCACACTTGCCACTTCATTTATCATACATTTCCGTCACAAATTCGCCTCAATTGAAGCTTTCGTTTATCGAATGCACGCCAACAATTGATAATATTGTCTGAAAATTTATTCTGCCTTTTTTTCCCCTTCTAAATTCATGCCCTTGGCAATTAGTGGATGACTATACCTTTTTTTTTTATCAGTTTTAGTTTTACACACACACACGCACAATCGAGCAGTTATATTACAAGATTAGTAAATTGAGAATGTCGTAGGGGAGAAAAAGCGAATTGGCCGGTAAATTTAATCGTAATTTATAGGCCGTAACACGATCTATTTTACAAAACAATAATGAGAGTGTAATGATAGTGAGGAATTATTAAATCGAATCGAACAATAATCCCTTCCAACCTCCGAGGTACATTACAGTAGTACTAAACCTTTTACATCTTTAGCGAATGAGTCGAATTTTACAACCTAAAACCTTGAAAATTGGACGCGGAAATCTCCAATGGACGAGATCCTGTAGAAGTTAAAGACCTAGCTTATCAGATAAGCTATGACTAGTCGATTCTTCTCCCTCTCTCCCTCTCTCTCTCTCTCTCTCTCTTCATTTTAAAGCTACATCAGAATTTATATTATCGTGTAAAGAAGTACCTATTCAGTAAGAGAGGCTTTGTTCAAATGGTTTACCTGAGATGTTAGGTTTTCAGACAGACGAAACTAAGCTTAACAGATATGTATGCATATATATACACACACACACACACATATGTATATATATATACATACAGACACATCTGTTTCTGAAATACCGTCAGATTGCTTTACGTGATCTAATAACTACTTATTTATAGACATTTCAGGTAAGTTTGAGACCATACTGAATCTCTTCCGAGTTTTCCATCAAACAAATAGCGCAATAATTGAAATCCAATGAGTTTCTAATTGCGCAGCATCTTTACGTTCGAAAGTGTCGTAAGCTTCGGACGAGCACTTCCTATTCCACTGCCGATTACAAATAGTCGGCTGTGGAGCACACAACTACCAACTACCACAAGTTTATCTCGAGTGCTGTAATATAAATTTCAATGTAGCTTTAAAAAAAGTAAGACGAATAACGATAAGAGAAAACGAAAATAAAATTAAGTCTTATTGGCGCATTTAATAAGAAGGCTCGCAAAACATCCTCCATATTTTTTTTCTTTTTTTTTTTCTTTCTTTTTTATACCTTTCTACCTGTTTTTTTTCTCTTTTCCTTGTTCCGAGAAAAGTGCGGTAATAGTTGATCGCATTCTTTTATTTAAAGAAAACGGTATTTGAAAAACAGATCTCTTGTCTTTTTCCTCGGTTACGAAGGTTCGCCGTAGAAAATAAACGAACTAAACTTATGGGAGTGTATAAATGTGCGCCGCTCTCTCTCTCTCTCTCTCCCTCGTTCGCCTCCCGTCTATCGTTTTTTCATCACGCTTGTAAGCCAGGAATGTCTTTAAAAGTAATTCAAAACTCGCAAGAAAATCACAGTTAACCTTATATACAACAATGCGAGTTTGCCTTTGACACGTTTGTCAGCTGAAAAATTCTTGCCGACATTATATATTCCGTATGCATTGATTATTAACGTTTCGAAGACATCGCGTTATAAGCGTACTGGGCAGTTATTTTTTTTTCTTCTTCTTCCTTTTACTTTTATCTATAACGAATCTACCTTTAATTGATAGCTAAGCCAGGTGGTTGACACTTCGATAGAGTTTTCACGAGATTCAAGCGAGCTTGCGTCGCAATTGAAGGAACAAGTTACTTTATTAGGCGGCTTTTAAGGATTTCCTTAATTTCTGTTACTTCGGCTTTCGATCATCATTCATTAGACTAAAAGACGTATAATCAACAGTTATACCTAGAGTAAATAAATTGAGAATTTAAGAGGCTGAGTGTAAAGGAAGTGTAATACCTCTTAGTATTTGTTAATCGTAGTCTTGAATGTTAAATTCGTCGTCATTTAACAATTTCCCTTTAGAGCGTATTTTTCTTTAATGTAAAAAACGTAAGCTCGTTACGTAGTGTTTGCATTATGCAGATTCAACAAATAAACAAATCCGAAGCAGTCGTAAAATTTTAAATTAAAAAAATTTTAAAATTCAAAAATCAGCTTAAAATTAAGTGCTCTTACAATCTAAATCAATAACAAAGTAGGAATTCTCTCTTCCTTCATCATTGCACTAATCTATATGAGAAAGGCCTCCTCCGTTCGCAATGATTAAGCGGCCGAATTCAATTAAATAACAATTGGAAGCAAGAGAGCTTGGAGGCTTAAGGTAAATTTGTTCGTTGTGTAGTTAACGAAAAGGCGTCGGTGAGCGGTTAAACATCGGTAAGTGAGAGCGTCATTGGGGATAAAGTGCTAAGGAGCTGTTTTCTTTGTTGCGCGGGCGAAAACAGCGATCGAAACAGAGACAGAAACAACACTGTCGTGAGAGCGGCACTCGTGTGAATAAGGCGGATGGATGGATGAAGGGGGGGGGGGGAGATAAATAAAAGCCTTGGGTGGCAATCAGCGCGAGGTTCCCCAATTGCGAGCAACTTGGGCGGGGGAAAAGTGAAAAACTCTATCGAGGGTGAAAGCATGGTCGCCTCGAGCGCTCACCTGAGCCCGCGTAGCGATCACGTGTCCGAGAAGAGGAACTCGCTCTCGGAGAGGAGCACCTCGAGGTCCGAGGGCACGGTGTGCAGGTCCGAGTTGGCCGGCTCGGCGATGCAGGACGCCTGGCTGAGCTTCGAGGACGCTCTGCTCGGCTTCGACTTTCTCTTCCGCTCCTTGCTCGTCTTCCTCTCGGCGATCGTCCTCACGAGGACACCCGCGCGCGGGCCCGGGTTCCCGCTTCTCGTCCCGGGCCCGGCCACCGGCAGCTGCCCGACCTTGTCCGCCTTGCGCAGCTTCACCGTGAACTTGAAGGGCGGCTTGTAGACGACCTGGAGCCTTACCCGCTCGTTCTTGGAGCCTGGGGCGGCCGTCCCCGTGGCCATCGCCGTCGTCGTCCCCGTGGCCGCGGCGCCGCCCTCGTTCCTCGCCAGACTCCCCACGCTGCGCGACTTTGAGCCCGTCAGTCTCCTCAAGGCCACGTGCCTGCACACGTCAACGTACACTCGTGTTAGCACCTCGCAGCCTCAGCCTCTCCCGCTCGCCCTTGCAATTCCTCTAAATCTTGGGTGCATTATCGACGAGGAGGACACTATAATGCGATCCTCGTCTCCCAGAGCTATTTCTAGCCGGCTGTCCACGGTCTGGCAAGATCTGGCGATTTTATTTATAGCAAACCGGACACGCGCGAAAAAAACATATTCCTGTATTTTTTATGCATTTTCCCTGCATTTTTCGTGTCTGCCGGGCAATTGACTTTGACTCCGTAACAATAAATTTGAAATTTTCAAGCTGAATGCCGGGCGGCGAGAAGCTGGCCAAGCCAGCCAATTAATTGGCCTCGCCAAGTTTCACTTTGCATCAGAAACCGACTGCCCCCCATTCCGGCGATTACGTTAAATATTTATGAAAGAGCATGAATATGTGAGAGGCTGCTCTCCTTGGCAATCCGCGCGCGCGCGCGCGCGCATTAGACAATTTTTTCGACTAGTTGCGCCAATTATAATGGCCAATGGGTCCGTGGGAGTCTGCGGATAAGACTAGATAAGACGGGTGACAGACCTGGTGTTATTGCCGCGAGGTCCAGGAGCCGGAGTCCTTGGTGAGAGTCCGGCGACGGGATTCGCCTGGAGGTTCATGGGGCTGGACTTGCTCTTGTGGAGGGCGGCAGCGGTGGGGGCCTCGACGCGGCAGTGGGAGGCGAGGAGCCAGGAGCGGACCTTGCTCTTGGGGTCGGCGCCGCTCGCGGCGCCGATGACCCCCGCCACCGTCGTACCCTCGGGCTTGTCCGCCTGGGCGGTCGAGTAGTCGATGACCTCCTTCTTTTTGCGCTGCTGGGGCAGGAGCTGCTGGTGTTGGCAGCCGAGTTTCCTTTTGCCGGGGTTCGTCGCCGGGCTTGCCTCCTGGCTCGGCTTCTCGGGCTTGCTCTTGGGTGCCCGCCTCATCAGTTGTTGGAGGGTCGAGGTGCGCTGGCGCTGCTGCTTTAGAGCCTCGGCGACCGGGACATCGGGGACGGCCTGTCGTTTGCGCGATGACTCGTCCTGAGCGGCCGTTGGAGCTGCTGCGCCGTTCTGTGTCCCACTCGTTCGTTTCCTCTTTGCCTTCATGCATACCCGCGCCCACAAGACAGAGACAGAGAGAGAGAACGCATTAGCACCTTGTTAATGTACATTTTTGAGGGAAAATTGTTGAAATTGGATTAATTTTGTTGGAGGTGAGGAATAATGGCTGCTCTCTCTTTTAATGCGTATCCGGTGGATTTTCTAGTTATTCATTATTCGACAAGTAATGGCTGCTGCGCATGCGCTTGCTTTGAAAAGGGAAGGCCGACCATTTACTCGTGCATCCCTAAAGCCCCGATGGAGACATTTAACATCGATAGATAATTTATCCACTTAATGTTGGCTGCTCATTATTAAATCGGAGGACGCGAAATTTTGCAATTGCTCATGCCACGGATTTAGTTACGATATATTCGATTTACTAGACAAGTGTTTATAGTGTGTTATTACTACTATTTCATTTGCATTTAAAGTCTCTCTTATCGATTGCAGCCAATTTTTATCTTTTAACCCTTTCGTCAGATTAGCGCCCCATTGACGGGAAGTCTAAATTATCATTGAGGAGTAAAGGCTGTTAAGTTGGTCACGCGAGTTTGTAATGATCAACCCTACGACAGAGAATTGTACAATTGCAAAGTGCTCGAGTTAAATTGCCTTGGAGCTATAGGCGCAGGCAGATTAATAAATCATTAGACTACATTGGCAATGCTCTCTCGTAATTTCCAAAATGTTAGACGAAATTTGCCGAGTTTTTGCTTTTAGCGTAGCGATGTCTCACGGATTAAAAATGCGCGGATTATGGGAATGAAGTGAGGTAGAAAGGTCACGTGACGTTGCAGGGCGGACGGTTGGGAAGGGCGGGAAATCATTGCAGATCGATCATCATCGGATATCATGAAATAAAAAGTGTTCATGAAATAAAAAGCCTTAAGCTCGTCGCCATTACTCGTCGCGGGCCAACAAAGTCGCCTCGAGAGAGGATGTTGGGCGCCTCGTTACGCTTATCTCCGAAGGCGATGTGAGCTGCCGGAAGCCGGAGAAAGAAAGAGCGTAAGAAGCAGCGAGGTGGCTTCATCTTCACCAAAGTCAGGGTATATACCGGGGAGCCATTAATATGGATTATGATTTAGGGGTGGAGAGAGCAGTGGGGTGACTCACCTTGGCGGACTTTTCGTGCGCGACTACGTCCTTCTTACGCTTGGGCCTGCGCCGTTTCTCCCGCACCTTCTTGCTGAGCGGCAGTTTCGCCCTCACCGCCGGAGGATGCACCGTGACACCCTCCGCGCCCTCCGGGGGCAGCCTCACCGTCTCCGTCGTCGAGCTGTGGATGATCGTGACCGACTTGAGCTTCTTGCCCGGCCGCTTCCTCAACAATTTCGTGCTGATCACCTGCGGAATAGTCGCCTTTTCATTATAGGCACTTCCGGCGTCGGGCCGGCGATTTTCACGGGCAAATCGAAGGAGAGAGAGAGAGAGAGCGCCGGCTCGAGCCTTTTTACAGCTACGGGGGAGAAGCTTCCTCGACGGCTATCACCGACGCTCCACCGCTGCATCTTTGCCGGGCCGCCCTGGCAAAACCCCCCCCCCCCCCCCCCCCCCCGCCCCCCCGCCCCCTCCCCGCCG
>JAPYYT010001022.1:0-35348 GCA_030522565.1 Ceratosolen corneri
GCCAACTCTCGGCTCTTCTTTAGCTTATCCACTCTGGGCTGAATTAGAATTCTCATTCGACTCTCCTCGTTTCGTTTAGTCGCAACTAATTAACCAAGTTGTCGTAATATTTCGTTGCCACTTCCGGCCAACTTACGGCCAACCGCAGATGCCGGCCAATAGGATCTCATTGGGAATCGTGAAAATGGCAAGACCATTGCATTGGCGAGTAATCTAATTATTCCACTTCAACTCGTGGCGAGAGATTGAGAATTTTTGTATGGATATCGGAGTCGGGTGGGCAACGATTAATCTGATAATCGGGAAGCAGACTACTGCCGCGATAAATATAGATTCTCGAAATAGAATCAACTCGGCGGGCTAAATGTTTTTTCCAATTCATAAAAATAATTATGCTTTACGTGGATTTAATTTTGTAAAAGATGAGATTTTCTCACAATACGTTGAACAAAGAGAAATTGAAGCGCAGACGCGCGCGGCAAAAATAAATAGCACGAAGAAAAAAAAAAAGTCTCTGGCTAATTTTCTAAATTTAAAAATAAATCTTTATTTATATTTGGGGCATTAGGAAACTCGTTTAAAAACAAAAAATGCTCCGAAAACTTTTTTAACGTTCTTATCCACGTGAAATTATAACGAAATAAATGAATTGGATTACGCAAAAGAAATCAATTTCCATCAAAATCTGTAACCAAATCGTTCTGGATTCACATATGCATATATACACATATATGTATACACATATATATATGCATATATATTTAAGGTTTTTGACTTTACGTGCCATCGAGTCACGTGGATACCTTTCATTTCCTAAATATACGTTAATAATAAAAACTGTACAATTCATAAGTGACTATGTTAATACAAGAAATAGAATTACCAAAAAATTGCAAAAATGCAAAATCAATGTAAGTATTACTTATAAGTAGTTTATAGATAAATAAAAGTTTTATACTATATGTAGCAAATATTCTTTTATATGTTCTACTCATGCGATAATGGCATAAAAACATTATTTCATCCAATTAAATCTAAATCTTCACTTTTACCAAAAATCCTATCAAATTCTATCCTTTGCCGTTGTTTGTTTATTAATTTGTTTAAAAAATTTGAGGGCTGCATGTCGTATTATTTACCAGGACAATGATATATTGTTATTAACGTAACAGTACATAGCCACACACAGCTCTTCGACAAAAACAAAACAATACCCTTAACGGAGCCCATTTATATACATATATATATATGTGCGCGCGCGTGTGTGTGTGTTGGGCTTGTTAAAATGAAAATTCTCCAAACGGAGTTAAACAATGGCTGGAAAAATAAAGGAATTCCTGACAAACTTTTTTCATTAGCAAAGCAAAATGAAGCAGCTCTTTTATGCTGCGGTGGAAGTGAAATTTTATTTAACACGCAACGCCTAATTTCCTTCGACCTTTATCTTCCATTACTCTTTTATATCCATCCACTGTCTCCAAGTCCTCGAGCGAAGAAAAATTCTTTAACCGCGCAATCATCCTCTACGCCATAATATCAGCCGCGCCCTCCTCCTCCCCCCACAGCCAGCCCCTTAAGCTCCCGGTCCCTCACATTTCTTCGATCCCGTAACAAAGCCAAGTCCAGCAGCCCCACTTCCCCGGGCGTCCCAGGCGCCCTTCTCCAAAGCCCCACCCTTAGCCTTATACCCAATCACCACAGCCAACACGTGGCCACAAGCTACAGGATGTCTCTCGATGCCCGCAGATACGACACCCCGGAGTACGAGGCGCCTCGGTCTCGGACGCGCTATCGGTCGCGCTTCATGCGCAATCGGGACGGCGAGGACTCGGACGGCGACACCCGCTCGACGGTGCGCTTCAACGCGCCCCAGGAACCCTCGGCCCTGAGGGAGCGGGAGCGCGTCCTCGACACCGAAGACGCCTCGAGGGGGCCACTCTCCGGTATCTTCCGCCTCACGGACTCGCCCCGCGTCATGAAGAAGCTCAACGACTGCGAGCGCGCTGGTAAAAGGAAGAAGGACGAGTCCGCCCAGCCACAGCAACCCAAAGCGCAGGTATTTGAGCCGAGTTTATTCGAGTTAATCCAGCTCAGAGAGAGAGAGAGACCTCACGCCCACTCGACCTTCCAATCATCTTCCCTCGCGTAACGAGTGCACCTCGTGGGAGGCCCTCTTGGAGACGCTCTTGGGAACGTATTTTGGGCTTGTCGATGATGGACGTTCGAGGCGAGCGATTTATTTACAAGCCGCGAAGCTTTACGAGCTTAAGCTCCGCGAGTGGACTGGCATGCTGGCCTTTCTATTGAGTTTTACGAGAAGCCACTGATTAATCGTAATAAGAGCAATAACAACAGTAGGGCATGTGTGCGCAACGCAAGCTAATGAAGTCTTGTAAATAAAATTTGCCGCGCGTTTCACAGGAGGAACTATTGCTGCATTGACGGCGAGTTCATCAGTCAGCAGGTGTCATTCGTTCCCAAAACTGTCATCCCCTAAAATTTATAAAATCCAATTGTCATTAATTACATTGGCAAGGGATTATAAGGTGAGATCGGTGGAGTGAAATCGTTTGGTAGGATCGGGTCGATCGTGGGGTCGAAAGGGCGCGAAAGCTTTTCAAGAAAAAAGAGTCGATGTGCCATCGAGTACGGGACGCAAAAATACGCCAATAACAACTCGCTATCTTTCTCCTATCCAGCTCAGATCGAAAAAGATTGTCGCGGAGGGAGCGAAACGGCACCTACGAGATAAGAAATGAGATTGCAAAAAGATTCAGATACACGAAGATGAAAATAAAAATAAAAATGTGGCCAGAAACGAGTTAAAAATTTACGCAGACTCTTGAGGAAAATGCGTGATCGGATATTGTCTTTCAATTCTCATTTTTTCCTCGTGAGATTAGAAGACGAGAGCAGATCCGTTAATCTTACATTTGAGAACGAAATTTGAAATTAAAAATTTGTAATTAATTTATCTATTCACTAGTATATTATGTGTAATTCAAGTGCTTTTATTCTAAATTAGAATTAAATGTTATTTTGGAATGCAATTTTAATGATAGAAAATGAAAGATATAAAACTGTTGTAAATATTGTCGCTAATAACTTTATTCGATTTAACAAATACATCGTGTTAAATCCTCATTAACACTTCCGATATTATAAATCATTTAACGTTAATCTATATATATATATATATATAGTGTATATATGTGTGTGTGTATATATGTATATGCAATATAATTATTCGTAATATCAGCAATTTAAGTTATCGATCCGTTTTTTCATCATCTTTTTGTCAAACGAAAACTCAATGTTCTTTAAAAGCTTATGCTAATTTCCTATGGAAATAGTAAAAAAAATCTGATGGATTGGAAAGCAAATATTCAATTTTATATAATACATTAGCCAAATTTTTAATTAATTTGAATACAAAGTGTATTTATTATTATAAGTACATGTTCCACTAACAAATGTCAAAGGTAGAGGATTCTTCTGAGGATTCTTCTCAATAGAATGATAGGGAAGGGGGAGGAGAAGATGGCAGAATTTAAAAACGCCAGATGCCATTTCGAATCTTTAAACTCCTAAAAAGTATGATAGGCGCAAGCTCGGATTTGGCGGGACTTATGTAAATTCAGCAACTTGCCTTCTCCTACCTTTTATTACACGAATGTATAGATTCGGGGGAGGGGGTGGATGGGGTGGGGGGCGCACGTAAGAGGGCGTGGATGTGCGTGGGAGGGAGCGTGTATGGGTGGGTATTTCATTATTCAGAGTCGGTGGGCATGAGAAAGTATTGGAGTGGTGACCTAATAGATGTGCAGAATTTCTCTGGCAAATGGAGCAAATGGAAGCAGCAGTAACTGATTTCTCTTTTGGCTGCGATATCACGGCGGCCTCAAGCAACATAACGAAGAGGAGATTCTACCTTTGATGTCCATGCATTGGCCAGAAGGGTTATCGGATCACTTTGTCCACTTCTTTCCGCGACTTGTAGTCGATTCTTTGTTTCACGCAAGGTGAAAAGAATTTTTATAGTCGAGCGCTGTGCCGAGGCAAGTTTGCCACCGCAATGCCATTGAGAAGTGGATGGCTTTTTCTTTTGAGCGCCACTGGATTTTATCGGACGTGACGACAGATTGATGATGTCAGTTTTTTTTTTTTTGTTCAATTTTATGGGGGGAACGGTGTCTGAGTACTTTTTCCTGCCACTGCGTAAAAATTGTATTGTCAAAATATGCAACCCCGATGTGCTACTCAATCGTGTGAAATGTGACGATTAATCTTTCGTGGGCCATGATCTGTCTTATTATTTTATTGGATTCATTGGATTAAAGGGAGGAGAAGCACGATGCTTACTTATAGATTTTTATGCACTCATTTTCAATTCCGTATTATATGTGCTGGCAAAAACTAAAAAAATTAATTGACAAAACATGCATTTTCCTCATATTACGTAAAAAAAAGAAACAAATTTCGAAATAGTCAATAAGACCAAATAAAATAAAAGTTCCATATATATATATATTATTCAGATTTCCAATTTGTTATTTTGTAAACCATGTCAAATAAATATGTTTTCAATACATTGTTTATTTATATACATATATATATTTACTTTAAAAGAACATTTTATTTATACAGATTGCATTTATATAGATTTGTATATAGTATTTTATAATATATATATAGCTATAGTTATTAATAAAGATATATTGATATCTGTATTGAAATACAATCGTGTATAATTTAATGAAAATTAGTTTTAATGAAAATGTCTATTTAACAAATATGAATCAATATATGAAATATAGTAGTCAAAACATAAATAAACGTCGTACTTTTATCTCTGTTTTATTTGTATGATGGAGGACAGATTTTATATTATTTCTAAATCATAAATAGAAAGTAGATTTCATATTACAGAAAACAAGATAAATATTAATAAATAGGAAATTTCAAAATCATCAGTCAGAAAATTTAAAATCACGATCTATGATATTTTGTATTTAGAAAATTATTGAGTTTATTTATGCAAAAAATTATCACTTGAAATAATAAATATACTTTTATATTATCGATTATAATTCTTAGTGACATGAAACTTTATTATTGATAAATTAATGTTACAATTATATGCTAATGATAAATTAGTGACTATCGATTTATTTATTTGAAAAGATATGGTCAATTTGATTGTATTTATAGATATTCTATAATATATAGTTATTCTTCTTTCTCTTTTCCTCGTCTTTTGCTTCTACTTCTCCTCCTCTTCTTCTTCCCACGATTATTATTATTGTTATTATATATATTAAAACAATTATTATTTATATTATTGGACATAGTTCAATAAATACCGTAAAATTAAGATATTTAGATACTTTTAGAAGCAATAGAGTGATTTCTTGGAGTACGTAAGATCATTTGGAGATCTGACATATAGAGAAGTTAATATTATGAAATACTGCGAACGAAAATAACATTCGTATCTGAGGAACACATACATTAACAATTTTACTTCTGTAATCGTCTCAAGCTGCATTCCAAAAACAGAGATATGTTTCAATTAAATTGTGGACCAACGCTTTAATATATGCGAAAGTAAAAACAATGATGTGTCTAATAAATATAAAAACGAATATTATGTCTGCCATTAAGATGAATATCTCCATATTTATAAATAAAATGAAAGAAACGGAAGCCTTTGAAATGACAATCGACTAATACATAATGAGATTATATGCGTCCGTGTGCGTACATTTTTATTGGCGATGATGTGCAAATTCATGTTGTTTAAAAAACAATAACTTATAACTATAATTATAGACTAATAATTATAGATATTATTTAAATGATATAGGAACACAAAAGATCTCAATATTTCAAATTATAAATGAAGCGGAATGTAAATTTACCGTAAATATAATATTATAAAGAGTTTTTCTGATTTTCAATATTTTGTTAAACATATTTATACACACATGTATAATTATTTGTATCAAAAACGGTATTAATAAAATTTCGGAATTACGTATCAAATCGTGTTATAGAATATGTCGCGAAAGGTTTAACAAATTACCATTTTTTTTTCCCAAAATTATCTGTTTTTTTAATTAATGAAAAACTTATAAAATTACATTTAGTTAAAGGTATGTTTTGAGATTTGAATAATGCAAAAAGTGAAGAGATACTATTTTTAAAGAATGCAAATACTTTATTTTCCTAAACGGTCATTCATCTAAATGCTTTAAAGAAGTAATTAAACTTCGCTAAAGCTATTTAATTCAAATACAGGAAATATTTATAGAAAACTTCAATGTTTTCGAGCAACCGCGATTTGTTTTAGTAGCTTGTTTGTACAGTATGACTCCAAAGCATTGCACTTGGTAAATATTTGAACACCGAGGCAAATGTGTCAGGTAAATATATGTGAACGAAATGCGTGTAGGTTTATAAAGCAACCAAGCCACTGTCTTATGACGCACAAGGAAAATAACTATTTGGTAGTCACTTTTAACTAAAGTTTCTTCTAATACTTAAAAAAAGATTCGTGCCAACTATGAAACTACAAATTGCATTGTTTTGTTATCATTTCCATAATACGTGTCTATTTCATTTTATATTTTCTAAATATACATTTCAATGGTACAGACGAAACATTAGCACAATCTCTTGTTTGACAGATTTACCTGTCTCATATAGATTTTTAGATTTCGGCTTCATTACGGTTTTTCTATTTACATCATTTTCATCTTATCGTGGAAATTTTGTTGACCCAATTATTTATTAAAAACCATATTTTCCAAACTCTCCATCCATCCATCGGTCTACTTACACCCGTCCGTCTGCATATCCGCCTGCATGTATGTGTGCACGTACGCACGTATGCTTGCATGCGTGCACGCTCGGCTGCTGTTGCACGTGTATGCATCAATGCATGTCCCTATTTACCTATATGTATATATATATACATACGTACACACGCGCGAGCTGATTTTAAATTCTTAATAGTATTTACGTAAAACGGATGAAAGGGATTTTTGTTTTCATAAATTCCTCTCCCTCTCGTCCATCTGTCAGAATCTAATGCCCGTCCTCGTAGGGCAAGATACGCAAGTCGAAGACATTTTTATTTGCTCGAGCAATGGCAGTACTCCCGTTTCCCTCCTTCCTCCCATCCCACAGATGCAGCTTCTCCGCTCCAGGAGCATCCGCCGCTATCTACCTTCCCGGTGCCCTCGACTAATGCGATTAATGATACGACTGCGTGTTACCGAGACAAGAGAGACAGAAGAGGTGTAGGACACACTCCTTCAGCTTCGGGTACATGTAAGTGTTACACGAAACGAGTTACCGAGATCGAAGCCAGGCAGGAAGTTGGAAAGGATGGGACAGAAATTTAGATGGGTAGGTGAGTGGTTTCCCTCTTGTGCAGGTGTGTGTGTGTGTGTGGCAATAGGTGCGCACGTATGCTGCCCTGTATAGAGGAGAGTATGTTTTTTTTATGTTTTTTTATGTACGGTTGTAGGTTTCTAGGCGATGGAGAGTAAGATAGAGAGAGAGAGAGTTAATGATAATAAAAATTTAGTACAAGTTATTTTTTAAATGCAGTCTCAAACTCAAGAATTCTCACATTAATGAAAAACAGTAATATCAAACACATTTTACGAATATCTATGCAATGCTAATCTACATTATTATTTTTGATTAAAAGTTTGAATATTATTGAGAAGTCAATAGATCATAAAATCATTTCAACGAGTTAGAAATCAGGTAACATACTGTATTTATAATTCCATCCAATATAAATATATGACGATAAATTACAAAATTTTTTTCTTTTTGAAGATGTTGAAGACAGTTCATCAACTACGTGCGTCCCGTAATATAACGAATGATTTACATATCATTTATAAATGAGAAAATTGAAAATTGCACTCTAGCAATTTAATGTTGTTTTTCTCTATTTTAGTTAATGTAGCCTAATAGGAGAGCATAGAATTTCATTCCGACATAATAGAAAATGCACTTCTTTAAGTGGTATATCCTTCAAAAATTGAAATCTACGTAGTGACGGTGGTATATTGAGACTGAGTTTACGAGACACGCGAAAGTTTAACTAAAATTATGACTTGCTTCTACTTTAAAAGCATCTAAAATGTGGCTAATAGATAGCTTTTCAACTTCAAAAACTTGCATCTAGCTCATATGAAACAATTAAGAACAACTTTTCGAATTTATTTGAATCGATACGAGTGAGAGGAAATTGTATCAGGAACAATAAAATTCGTACCTGGATATAATGTAGTTGAGACTCGAGATAAATAATCTAGCTTTTACAAAATTATAGTATATTATATATAATTGTATATATATATAATTATATATAATTGTCGGCATATTGGAATTTAGTTGAGAATAAAGCAAAACATTAATGCGGATATTTTTCATTATTTTTATAAGAATTTTTAATTGATGAAAATCTTCAATTAGTCGTTTCATTAAATTGGATCTAAATCTAATGATCAAGCTCGATATTCAAATTTATCGTCCATAATGGATTTTTATCGACGCATCATAACCTACGAGATTATTTCAAAATGTACACTTTCATAGTCACGTATACGTTATTTACTGCAATTTCATAATGCGATACTTCATACCCACCACAATGATCCTAAGTATTTAAATGGCGATACAGCTCTCAAATACTATAAATTGTGAAATTTCTTAAACTCCATGACTGCACAAGCATTCATAGCACAAATCAAAAGCAAACAAAACACGATACACAGTCGCAGAAATATACAAAAAAGATTACATGTACGATCTTATCGTAGCTCATAGAGAGCCTTCCGCCTCTCTCTCTCTCTATCCTGCCTCCTCTCTCCCTTTATGTTACATTCTTTCTCACAAATGGGTCTCAAACGTAAATTCAACAATATAGTCGCGCCTCGGAGGCGAAGAATTTACCTCGCACGTCCTCATTTCTCGTCAGCAAATACTGAACAAATCGAATTAGAATGCGCCCAGAATTTCCAATTGCCAGCATGTGGATGAATCCCCATGTATATACGTATCGAGGTATAGAGGTATATAGGTATAGGTGAAGAGATAGCGGAGGTGCCGGATGGACGTTCGCCGGAGCCTTTTTCACGAATCACGCCTGAAAAAGGAAACGAACTGACAGATGAATGCCCGCACTTGCCTCCACTCCATATCCCAGACGCGTGTGTATTTGTGTGTTTGCGCGCGAGTTGTGTGTGGAGCTGGGGGAGAATGTGTGTATTAGGGACGAGGGAGTGGGTGTTGGTGGTGTATTGTAGGTAAGGTAGATGGGCGTGATGTAGGAGTTTGTCGATTCTCAATCGGATAAGTTGAGAATTCAGAAATTACTGAATATTATTGGACTGGCGATGCGTGCCTAAGCGCATGACTTCTCGTTGAAGAAATACAATCAATTGTATCGTGATATGTGCTTGTTATTTTGAATGCTTGAGATCTCGGTTGAATTTCATCGTCAATTTTGTGCTCATTGAGGTCGAGGGACGAAACGAGTAACAGTGTAATGATGGAAGAGTAGTGATTAGTTGGAAAGAGGATGAGTGTATTGGAGATATGGAAAGTTACTTGTGATGGAGCTATAGTAGTATGCGTTGCACATGCACACTTTATTTCATTCGTCGGGAATCTATGGAATATGAAGAGCCGCTGTGAAAAACATTTTAACACATTGAAACATTTTAATTTGTTGGTATAATATATTTAATGCTTATTTCGTATTTAATTGCTCGTGATATCTCAATGCTCATAGCAGCTCGATTATAATAGCCCGAGCAATTATAGTATGAAAAATAAATTTTCCACCAGCTAATATTTACGCTCATTAAGAGAATGTTATTTAATTTCACCGAATATGTTTAAAAAATATTTCAATTTTGTGTTCAAGCTCTTGTGTAGAGCGGGACCACACGGCTTTGTATTGCACATTTTCCCGAATCTTTTATTTTAAAGGAATGAAAAAATAAATAGAATGCTCAAGTAGAATGTTCAATTTTTTCTGGATCATTAATCAGCTGCTTTCCAGCCATTCATAATAATGCTCACACGAATGCAATGTTCAAGTGGAACTTTATCTTTGTTCGTTTGATAATAGCACATTTTCTCACAGCGTATAGAGTAGTCAAGCAGATTCGAAACAAAAGAAAATATTGATTATTGTTGCTGTTTGTGTTGTGCACGTATATAAATTTAGTTAGGCGGAGAAATTATAAAATGTTTGAAGAATCAAGTTAAAACTCAATGAAGATGATAATGAAGAAACCGTTCGGAGATGTGACATTGCGAAAAACTTATAACGAATGGCCGTGTTAAATGTAAATTTACCAGATTTATTAAAAATTATATTTCACGAAGAAAACCGATTAATCGTAACTTTACAAGTCTAGTGGAAATATTATTGTTTTTTCTCTTCTTTTTTTCTCTTATCGTTCTCTACATATCAATAATATATAATAATCAATCATTTATGCTCCGTAAATGCTAGCATTGCATCTAAAAGCCAATAAGTATTCGACCATCTAATACGAGCTAATTTATATTAATAATCTAGTCTTTATTAATAGCGTAATATTCATTCTTTCCTTCCTTACTTTCTTCTCTTCTCTTCTCTTTTCTTCTTTGTTTTGTTTTTCTTCGACAAGTAAGAGTGCACGTTTGCCATTTGTTCTTGCGTTTTTAAAGCAGATGTCATTAATGCTCGAAACAATCTTCCAAGGCAAAACCGTATTTACATTTACTCTTCCGCATCACTTCCAACGATTGTTCCTCCCCCTCCCCCCCTCCGCCCCCGACCCCCGCCCGACCCCCGCCCAACTCTTTTCATCCCAGCGGAGTTCATGCCTCCTCGCTCGCTTTAGTCACGCGTATCCCGACGCGTATCACACGCTTATCCAACACCACATTATCCCTCTCACTTCGCACCAAGAGGACAAATTTATCTATTTCGTCGAATCAATTCGTGCTGGATCTGTGCCCGGCGTGCGTGAAATCGTTTATATCATCGCTTTAGCCGAGCCACCTCGTTCAATGATTTTTCCTCCCGCGTAATTATAACGATGAACGGCTTTGGCCATACCGACCCCGTCCGGCTGTCGACGTGCCCGGCTGAATGCGAGACCCACACACACATGGAGGAGCCAATTTATCGTCCCAGCATAATCACGAGCAATCGGCGCGGTTATGCGTGACTGGGCCGCTTGTTGTTTCTATAATTGATGCATCGGCCCTCTATTAGAATAGCAAAACCACAGTTCGGCTTCAGTTCTCGGCATACCTAACGGCCTCTGGCCTATAATGTTCTGGTGTTGGGTGTGTGCGAGGCCGGGCGCGGGCCAATGTTCGCATTGGGTATGCACAATATTTGACCAAACAGGGACTTGAAATGACGCGTATGACGATCAAGTTTTATGGGCCACCGACACCCGTCCAGCCGAAACCCACGCAACATCGAGTGCTCCCGTCGCTTATTATCCTGGCGATTTAAAGTATATGAGCTAGAAGAATTTTGTGCCACGGCGCTTGGCCTTTTTAATTTTGAGCCCCTCACTTTTCAATAAGGAGCAAATAGCTTTGATAATGCGGATAAGCACTGAATTGCGCGTAGATGCGATAAAGTGCGATTAAGAGTGGCAGATCCGTTCAATGTAATAGACAAAATTTACAAACTTACTCGCTTATTAGCACGATACATGTATATATATATTGCACGAGCCCTTTGTCTCGGAAGCTACGTAGCCCTATGATTTTACGTATCACAACGAGAATAATACGAATACCTCTATTTATCTGTCATTATTGATTTGCAAATCATAAGATATTATATGAAATTATGTTTGATTATACTTTGTAATATCGCCCTCGATGCAGACGTACATATTGTAATGAGTTATAAATGCCCTAGAGCCAATAATATTTTACCAGTTTTAATAATATTGCGTGCGTATAGGTAAATTAAAGTATTACACCCGCGTTGCAGTACATAGACAATAAAAGGCTAATAATATTTTAAGATAATAGAAGGCAATTGTTTAATTTACTTTGTTTGGTCTTTCGAGATCGATATTACCTTAATTACAAGCGCATCACCTTTGAATGCGGAAATATTTATTCGCGCGTATAATAATATAAATTGAAAGCGAATGGGATAGAGTGGTGTGAGTGAGCTACGAGGTGACAGTTAAAAAGTAATAAATCGAACTGGTTATGACGTTTTGCAGTGGGCAATGCGGAATTATTTGTATTCGTACGAGTAATTACAAAAGATTTTCTCTTAATCAGAGCTCATTCCATTCTATGGCCAGCGATAACATTAATAATCTTCTAATTTCCATAGACAAGAAAACAAAGATTATTGAACTAAACCATCGCACAGACAATATCCCAACGAATAAATCACATACTCAACGTTATAAACAGTGTACATAAATAGGAAATATTAACACGTATACCTTTAAAGTATATTTTATATCTTTTTTAATAGTGTTGAATCCAGTATGAAAAGTTAATAAAATTACTGTAGTCAATAAAATTGAATAAAATTACCAAAGTTAATAAAAGTTAATAAAAGTTTTTATCGAACATAATAATTAATTGACATGGATAAATAATCCAACAATTTTTATGTTTATTTAAGTCCATCTTGTATAATGATTATTTGGAGAGAAAAAAATTATGTTCCATATTTACGTACTTAAGTGCTTTCTCAACTGATTGATCAAAGTATTTAGATTTAAACTTTTAACCACGACTTCTTGCCCTTTCCAAGTATATAAATGTTTAATATGAATTTTCCCTTTCCAATATTCCAGATAAAGTTTGACAAAATTATATTTCGTTGATGTATTATTCAATTTCCAGTCTTTAAGCAACTATATTTGGTAGAAAGGGGTGATGCGAGGTATGCGTGTTTGCGAGTGTGTGAGAAATGTATTTGAACAGATGTGTATAGAGCAGTCGTGGATGTTACGGTGCGCCTATTCACTTTAATGAAGTCTTGTGTATCAATGCATGCACGCACACGCATTTACGCATACACACACACACGCGCACACACGCACACACATATATATATCTGCGAGTTTCTGAAGAACTTCCAAGGGTTACTATGTGAAAAAGGTATTAAAACTATTAATTGCCGGGGAATATGCAATCAAATTTTGTTTAATTTATTCTTCGTGATACTGGACTTGACGCATAATTGAATTTTATGTGAAATTATTGATTGAATTCATAGTAACACAATACACGTATGCATAAATATACAAATGGATGCATACGCGTATAGGCAAGTAGATACACAAATACATAAATACATTATACATGTGCGCATATATATAGAGATTTTTTGATTCGAGAGATGTAGTCGTGTACATATATAAAGTTTCTAATAATATGCTTATAAAAATTAATTTTATCTTTAAAGTAAGATAGAAAGAAGAATTAATGTCTGTGAGAAGTGTGAAAAAAAGTAATGCACATACAAGGCCAAAAATGAAAGAAGGGAAGGAGAGAAAAGAAAGATAGAAAATGTTGAGATCGGTTTAATATCTGCGAAAATCCATTTTTCTTGAAGACGTGCTTGTGTGCGCTGATTCCTAACGATGAAAAACGACATCCTGCGGATTTACGAAAGGCTACTTTTTACTCATTTTGAGGAGATTCATATGGTTTTTAATCTATTTTCCAAAGCTTTTTTCAAACTTGTAATACTAGAAAAAAAAAGAACTACGGTCATTTTACATTTTCTCTTTTAATTAAAATAAGCTACAATTTTATTCTAATACTTACGCAATACAATCAATATAATTGACGGAGTGTTAATTTACGGTTTCTTTCTTTCGTTTTAATTTTCTTGCAATGCTGAAAATTGAAAATTGTAAAAAATTATGATTAACGAACTTTAATCCTTCATAATGTTATTTGAACAATATGAAATACATCGGTAGTGCAGCACATAATATTAAGATTTTCAAATTTACGACGGTCAGATGAAAGGAAATGAATTAAAGTGAAAGTGAGTTGAAAAATGACTTGTACAACTAACATTGTTTGTTTGTTTTTTTTCAAAATGCATACGTACGGTCAATAATTTAAGTGCATTACATTCTCCAAATAATGAGCTAAGAATAAGGATTAAGGTGAGAATGTGGGTTGATGATATGAAGAAAATATTGTGCGAAAATATTAGAAACATGTAGAAAGATGAATGCTTAAGCGATAGACATCACCTTTCTTCCTTGTTCAAAGAGGTTTGCGAGGGGAGTGAAGAAAAACTGAATGAATTCAGTAAAGGAAAGGAAGAAAATTATAAAAGAAAAGTTTTATGATAAACGTTCATAAATTGTGTGCATACTGCGAAAGAATTTAATGCTTTCCTATTCAATTTATAGCGACTATTATTACTTCTATAAATAATTGCGAGGCATTATTAAAATTTATTGATATCATGCTATTTGTAGGAATAAAAGTATACAATTTGAGTACCGAGTCAACCAAGGTTTTTTTAAAATAATTTTTAATAAATTTAGAATCTTCAATAAGATGGCTTTAGGAGAGCAGAAAATTCCCTCTTTTTTTTCTAGTTTACGAACTGAAATATAAACAAACTATATATAAAATATATAGTTTATATGTAACTTATATTAATAGTATTGTCTCCTTATTAACATATCAAAATAAGCATAAAAATTTTTCATGTAACTGGCAAGAAGTAAATAATGGCAAATGTTGTAATTGAAATTTGAAGGTTTTTCTACTTTCCTGGATTATTTCCAGCAAATATTTTCAGTCAATTACCGAAGTAAAATTCAAGTCATAGGAATATATTGAGAAATAAAAGCAAATTCATACTTCAACGAGCAAAAAACATTATTATCTATGTAATAAAAATATCAAAGCTGGCTTTGATATACATATTAAATATTTTTTTACTTCCCTAGTAAAAACACATAATTTATTCGCAATTCAATTTACTAGAGAGTAATATAATTGTAATTTAGTAGATGCAATAAGTGATATTTGTGTGCGAGAAAGTAAAAATAAAAATTATGCCAATAAATCTTAATTACTGCATGCGCGTACACGGCCGCGCATAACTTATAATGAAAATGATAATAAAATTTGATTATTTCGTACTGTTAAAAGTATTTCTTGATACTCTGCCCTACCAAACACACATTATACTACTTACATGTCGTCCCCAATGCCCAACAATCACAACCAACACCCAAATGTCCACATGCACACCATCAACTAAATTACAAGACGCACTGCAACCATTGCGCGTAATACTTTCATCCGAATGGATCATTTTAATAAAACGCATTGTACTAAGATTAAAACAGGCCATACTTCTCTTGCCCGATACTTGGTAAAGCATCGCCTGAGTAAACGTTATTGAGGTCAAGGGTCCCTTTCCATGGGCCACCTTAGGCAAGTCTACGTAATCCAGCTGATCCATTAAAGTGTTTCACTCGTAGTGAGCCTCGCACCCACACACCCACGAATTGATAACGTAATACCATTACTAAGGCGGGCTCCAGCCGTTAATGTTTGCGCGTATGGCTGTGGAGCGCATTCCGTCTGCCTCGTAGTCTCGTAGGCCATTGGCGCAATTTGTTGCTAATGCTCCTCAAAAATTTCATTCTAATTGAACGAGCGAGAACAAGAACGAGAAACAAGAACAAACGAGAAATTCTATTCAATTTAAATTTACCTGCACTCGTGACGTCATGCGCCGCTCAATTATTATGCTCGCATTACTAGTTCCAATCCATACGACTTTCATTTATTTCATTCTATTATGCTGCTGATTGGAAATTTGTTTTAAATTTGCTTTAAAATAGGGGCAGTTACAAAGTTTGATCGAATACGTAATTTATATTTTACTTGTAAATTAGGTATAATTCACCTAGGCAAAGCCTAATGTATTTGTACGTAAAAATGTACTGATACAACAAGGGTTGTATATATCTATGACAAAGTTAACGTTTCAATATTCTTTACGGTTGAAGCTAAAGCACACGAGTCAACAACAATACGAATGATAGTAATATCTTTGATACAGAAACTTACCTTTCAACGTTGAATTACCACTTTCATTTGAATCTATGCCTTCAAAAGTAGCACTAATACTTTTAATATTTAATTATATAAAAGTTATTTATCAGTAGGGTCAAAAAACTTTCATAGTCAATATGAGAAGAATAAGATATCGTAGGCATATAAATGAGTATGTTCTCGTGTAGAAAATCTATCTTCTATATAAATATAATCGTAGAGAAAAGGGTTTGGAAAATACAAAAGCTTATACTCGGCTTCACTGCCGGATTTCTTGCGCCCAACAATTCTTGAATGCACTCTGAAAGTTAGTATTATTGATCAACTGAACTATTATAATTAGTGAAAATAAAACTTCATAGAAACTAAATATTATTATCCATATCCATTGCTTTAAAAATCAGTAAAACGAGTTTCATTGTTTTAGGTATTTAAAGGCTGACACGATTCTCCAACGATTCATTAATATATATAATTATATATAACTATATATAAATAATATTATATTTACAAATTATAAGCTGGTGATGTTTATTTTTTATTAAGTTTATCAGTAAAAAAGTTAATGGACGTAGAAAAAATTATACATTCATACATAAAAATAGATATTTTCGACGAGAAAGACTTGCAAAGGCTATTTTTGTATTTATAAATAAATTACCTAATATCACAATGTAAAATTTTTAACAATAATCATCTTTCGACATTGATTAACAACACATAATACCTTGTGATTGACGTTATTGAAAGTTTACATATTACAATAACAATAAAGAAAAAATGCTACTCCACGTGTATTCAATTTTAATAGATTTATTGCACAGTGAATAAAATTTGTTGTAATAAATTTAGATAAATTGCGCATAAATGTAGAGCGTGATCGTCAGTTTTCATACCTATTTATGTCAGTCCAAACTTCATTATAAAATATAAAGGAAATGTTATAAGAATCTCATGGAAAATATTATTTTATCACGTAAAAATTTATTTATATTCAGCTTGAAACAATTATACTTTAAGAATAGAGGGCATATTTAGCTGACTTTAAATGTTCCAACAGAATATCAGTCAAATAATATAACTAACTATATATGAACTATATATGAATATCCTGGTTAGTCTATATTTTCCACTGTATATATATATAAACAAATAATATGCATTATTATATAATATAATAAAACAAACTGTACAATGTATATTAATTTAATGAATTCAGCGAAGTACATTGAATTATGATATACAGTTCATAGGAGATATGAACGATGTTGAGTTTGCGCACACAATAATATAAACATAATAATAATTATCCGCAATTGTAAGACATACTTTACATGTCTTTTATCGCGCCTATTGCCTTCCCACACAAAGCAACCACAATTTTTCAATAATGCACACACAATCATGCACAATAATTATTATGAAAGAGCATTGTTCAGTATCTGCAATATTGAATAATAGATGTACCTCAAAGATTATTTTGTTTTGATTCTATAGAACAGAAATACAAAGTGCTCCTAAAATAAAAGAAAAACTATGCCGATTGAAAGTATTTGTTTTCATTCTTTTCATATGTTGCAATAAATAGAAGATAATTAATAAGTAAATATTAATACTAAAATTCTTGTGAAATCGATATGTTACCAAGAAAATTATAAAAATATTAGTAACATTACATGATCGTCGATACCTCGATAAACCATTTTACAATTACATTGAAATATATAATATTCTATAACTTGAAATTTAGCAACGAAAATTTTAATATACTAGTTAATAGGTAGATGGAACGAATGTTTAAGACGACGTGTCAACAAATACATGACAATTCACTTTAAAAATATGAATGACAATTTCAATAAAGAATTTAAAATTGAAAATGAGTGAAAATTGAAAATCATGCTAATTTCAAATGTATTTCAAATGTACTGTTTATCAGCTTGAAAATTAATAGGCTATTAAAAGAGACTGTTAAATGAGTTGGAAAATAAATTTATACATTATACAAGCGAACGATAATAGATTTAATAATTCAATGTAATATATATATATATAGGCTTTATATATTTTATAGGAGGATGTTATTACTTTTTGCTCTCCATATTCTTCCGATAACCACGTAGCACTAGTGTTTGTACCGTATGGGCAATTAACATTGAAGCTTCGGCAACATTATAAATAAATAATTTATTTCTCCATGTTGGTGAAAAAAAGGAGAGAGAGAAAAAAAACTTGAAGCCAAAAGGAGAAAATGTGGACAAAAGATTTAAGATCCTTGAAAGAAAATATGCCCATAAAAAAAAACGTAATTCTCGCATATATAATAACCTAGCATTATAGGGTGGAAAATGGGAAGAGATGCGCACAGAGGCATTGTAAATAAAATCAGAAAGAGAAGGCGATGTATGGGATGTAAAGTTGAGGAGATGGAAAAGGCAAGAGGGAAAGAGCCCGGAAAAGCGGACTAGGCTCTCGTCCCATTAAGCATCGCATTTCACGTGCGCGCTGCTTCTTCTTTTTCTTCCCTCTATAGCTTGTTTCCTAGGAATTCATGGCCGCTTACATGTAATGGTAAAGAGGTTAAAGAGTGTCGTAATCCTCTTATGTATTTTTCGGTTGACTTTTTTTTTTTTGTTTAATTTACAGTCTTTGCCGAGGAGAAGTAGGCCTGGAATAAATCGCTATCGTATGGCCATATCGGCAGGCCTGAAATTAAAAAATTTTCACTGCAACTCTTCTCTCAAGAGATTTTACTTTGCTCGCACTTTACTATTCCTATCCTTATTCAATATCCCCCTTTGATGGAATAGTAATCGTGTTTTTTTTTTATAAACGAGATTGTACTTCGGCCACTGCTGTTTAACGTTTTAAATTTGTTTAAAGTTCAACAAATAGTGTAGGAATAAACTTTCGAAATAAAATTCGAAATAAAATATAAGGTTATATATGACAATTTCTTATAATATTCGATAGTTAATTATGAATATTATTAAATGTATAACTATATTATATTATTTAATATTAATTAAATGTAAAATATTCCATTATTCAAATATAAAAATATAATCGAAAGTTTGTAGATATGCTCTTTTTTTTTTTTTATTTTTATTCTCATAAATTTGCTTAAAAAATATAAATAATTTAAAGTATAGACAATACAAAAATACATTTTTCAGCAGAAAATACAATGCTAGTTGTATGAAATGCATTAATTAAAATATTCTTGTATAATTATGTCTATATATATATATATTATAAATACATTTTTCAAATACAGGAAGTAAATGATAGACATCTTATATTTCATTTCATTGTGTATATTTGTGACAATTACCTAAATTAATTCATGGATTACCGATTCACTTGAACTTAAACCCATCTACTTAAACATATTATTAATATTATTTTAGTAATATTAATAGTTATTTTAGTAATGGTAATATTATTTAGTACATATTTCATTAAGCTATAGGTATAAAACAATAATTATTACATCTGAATTTGAATAAGACCTATCATTTAATTATATTTTTTTATATCTTGTTTGTTATTATTCTTGTTCATAGAAAATAATTGTCTAATTCTTTAAATATAAAAATTTTAATTTTAATGTAAATTTGCTTATTTACCGAATATATTTTAGTGAGTATCTTTTTATATGTTTATTTTTCTAATCTGTGCTCTTGATATTGATAATTGTAATGCTTACAAAGGTAAATAAATCATTGCATTAAAATATCTTTTTGCAAACCGTGTATAGGAATTATAAAAATGTTTAGCGATGAATTTTTAATTTCTAAATCAACGATAACGTTCGCGAATAAAAATTTAATTCAACGTATTTTATATCAGCGTATTTGTATAGAGTTAACGATTATTATAAATATATTAATATTTTAATAAAATCATTGAAAATTAATAATAAAATAATTTGTAAATTGACATACATTTTTCATAAATTTAGTGATAAATATAATATTATTTTAATTTTACTTTTGCACTAATACTAAGCATAATTATTGTATAATTTTTGTTAATATGTGGTGCTTCGAATTTTCGGTTAGAAATCATTTAAATATTCCATAAGATCGTAATGATAATATATTGATTGAAAAAACGTAGGGATTATAAATTCGAAACCATTTCATGAATTCTTTATTTTCATTCAAAAGCTTTTATCGCATTTTGTTTATTAAAGAGGTTAGAAATATTGAAATTTTAAAGAGCTTTTACCTCCTACATTATATAATTGAATAGTGACCGAGCCTAACTACAACATTAAAATAATCAATTCTTCTCAATCACTTGATTATATTACAATATCATCCCCGACAAGGCTTTCGCCCCTTAATCTCTCAGCTGAGCCCCATTCACACCAAATAAACGCATAAATAAAAAAGTTCACCTTTTACTTACCGACAATACCAAACTCTAATTACCAGTAGGCATGAATATAATCCACATTATCCTCAACGAAATGATTTTCGCCGAGGTTGGCCGCATAAACCTCCGTGTGCCCCGCGACGCCTCGGCCATTCATTTCTCACAACTACAAGTAATTCTCACGGAAAATTAAGCATTCAATTGGACGCGGCCCTATCGACTCGCCATTTAAAACACACGTCACCAACATCATTTCTCATGCCTCGAAAGACTGCCGCAGCCCATCAACATAAACTTATCGCTCCCCGATGGCACCCTCCCCCCCATCCGCCGCGCAATTTTCTCTCCCGCTTAGTATTTTCCTCTCGAAGTCGCGCTCCGGGAATTCCGTACGCGGTCGCAATATATAGGGGCCCTCGGTGTCAGCGGTGACAACAGGAGTCACGCATAGGTGGAGGAGGAGGAGGAGGAGGTGTGCTCTCTCTCTCCTAGAATGTATTGCCATTCGCCGTGGGAGTTGGCCTATCATTGCTGGTAGCGGAGCCAGGGATAAAGGGGAGTGGGCACGTGCCCGAGAGTCCCGATACCACCCCCCAAGTCCTCTTTGTTTCTCTCTATCTCTAGTCCCTCTCTCTATCTATTCCTCCGCCTCCCTTTATTTATTCCACTCCCCTTTACTGGCTTTACCATGACCTCTTTTATTCCCGAGACTCCTTTACCTTCCTTACCATATCGCGCTCTTCCTTGGCTCCGCTCCTCACCTCCCTTTTCACCTCCGCTCTTCACCTCCTCTCTCACCTTGTCATTGGGCGCCTTTAATCACGCGCCTCCTATTCCTGTCGATGCGCATTTGATCCCCTCGGCACCCTAGAGGCATTTATTTATTAGGGCACTCGCTCCAATGTATCGTCCTCGATGATTTTTCAACCTCCCGACTATTCCTCCAGCTAAATTGCTCCCTCCTCCCCCGAGTCATAATGCTACCTTAACATTTACAAACCAACGCCATTCATTTGTTTTCAAACTTGTGTTGTAATCGTTATAACTCGCTCTCTCTCTCTCTCTCTCTATCTTGGACCTGAATTTTAAATTAAATGTTTAATGGAAGTTGCGCGTGCACATTATCATTTTTCTACGCCGTGTGTAATGCAGACAACAAAGTACTAACTAAAATGAAATGCCTCTTTGCTGCACCGGAATTATTCTTTATTTTATGTTACTTTAGCTTCAGCATTTGAAGGGGCATTTAATTATTTTTGACGGATGAAAAATGTTAGGCAGCTCCATAAATGACAAGCGAATAAACTTGTTAAATTAGCGTCAAGTCTGAAAAGTTCAATTCAATTATCAATAATCATTATAATATTTTAATCCTTACGAGTTTTATTAATACTAATAATAGATTGACATTGCATACACTTTGTGTTTAGATATTTTGTTATTCTGTTCTTATTCTTATTACCATTATTATTAAAATGAAGGATTATTGTCGCTATTGTTGAAGCGCTTTTAATATTATTGGGAGTGAAATCATGCCAAATTCAAACTAAAATCCATTAGAGTGGAAATATTTATAAACAATTCGTTATATCGTCTACTTAATTAGAAAGTACTGTTGTTAAATCATTCAATGTTATTATTTTTTTTCCCCATTTTCATGTCCCTTGCCTACCATCATATTTATATTTTCTTATTTTTTTAAACTAAAGGTAAAATAGGAGTGGACGTAGTATAGTTTTTACCACCTATTATCGTCATTATATTTGTATTTATATTTATGCTACCCGATAATGGTAATATAAATAAAGCGGATGGATAGTTTATATATAATTGAAAAGTCTTAAATTCTCTTTTAATAATTCAATGGACAATATCAATAAATTATATCCTCTCATTCACTACGTCAAGTGCACATTTACATTTACACAAGCAATATCGTTGGCATTCTTAAACTTTCTCACCAACTCATTATATTTTTCTAACCTATTTACTCTTTATTTCTCAAAATCTTTTTTTTTTCTAAATCATTCACCAACTCTCTTTGTCCCGCCAGTCGTCCAGTCTTTGACTCCAACTCCCCACATTACAGGAGTTGGTGTCGGTAAAGAGAGTAAAGGAGCATGCTCAGGCTCACACAGAGATGAAAGAGTAATCCGATATCCCCACCTCACCCCACCTCACCCCACCTCCACCTTTGGAACCCACGCCTCTCTCGCTCTTTATACTATTTGTTTCTCCTTTCATTCTCTTTAGGAACATTAAAGTCTCGCTGCCTCTCTCCTTTGCAGAGCCAAAAAGTAGATTCCACAGTCAAAATTCGTTTTGAGCCACGTCCACGAAAGTATCTGATCCCTCCTCCACTTTTCATTTGACTTCTCCTTTTTTTCTCTTCTGTTTTTTCTTCCTCCTGAGCGCGTGCTTTTGCGCAACCTCCTCGTGCTTTGCATCTTGACGAAGGTGATCGTGCGCGAGTGCCAGCACCGCCACTGCATCTCTTCACTTTTTACTGCTCGACTATTTGCATTAAGAGAGGATTACATTCTACTAGGGAGGGAACAGTGACTTCCACAGAGAGAGAACGCGATGGTAAAGAGAAGCTAATGAGATAGATAGAAAAAAATTATCATCTTTTGCAAACTGTAGTACGAAATCATATCATTTCAGCGTCAAATGGCATTTCGTTCTAATAACTAGAAATAATGCTCTTATTGACGCGCACTTGTTATTAAAATAAATATTGTTTTTATCGACTTTCATAGATCTCGATTTCTTATTTACGCAATAATTTATGTTGCCTGTTCTACTCTTTATTTACTTAAATAGCCATGCCATATATTATTATGGTCTCCTATCTTTTTCTGAATATCTGAAAGTTCGAAATGGTTTAGTCAAAGGAAGAACTGTAGTTATGGGACAAGTTTTCTGAGGAACGTTGCAGCATTTCGATTTGCAAGTAGTTTCAAGACACTCGCTTGCGGGATTAATGACGTACTTCTTCCTCGGATATTCTTGCTTTACATTGAATTACATTTAGATCAAATGTTGCAATTTCTTTATTTATAATTAGGGTCGTTTGGTTCGCTATAAATTTGTCTTTTTGAAGTTTCTATGAATTTTGTTTACATTTAAAATGAAAGTTTCAATAGTTATTTAATAATTTCAAATAAAATGGAATTTCGAGTTGCAGATGTAGCAAAATTATTAATATTAAGTCAATTATCGAGATTCCTGAAAGGCTCATGTGCTTTTGAAAAATGCAATCTTACGAAAGTAATATTTCTTTTAGCTTTTGCTTTACAAGTAATATCAAAAATAACGCTCTACAATAATAATATAACTTTCAACGAATAATATTTGTTCGAAATATTTCTCGTAACATATGTTAAATAAAAGTTAATTTGAAAATAAGTGTACAAAATAAATTTTTTTCCTTTATTATGTAAAAAATCATAGGCAATTTTTTAATTTTTTCTTTTACAACTGTCTATTAGAAAAAATTTATTACAAAGTATTTGAGAGCTGTGGAAATACTAGATAAAATAAAGATATGTACATTAGTAAGAGAAATACGAGAGGCTCATCATGATGAGAGACAGGCATTTTCAAAACGACCAAGGAGTGCAGAATTAAAGTTATCCAATACGCTTTTTATTTCTCGTATAAGTGATTCTTACGCGAATTGTAAAGTCATCATATTTGGATTAAGCAAAAAATTTTGCTCAAAAGTAAAAATAAGGCGATTACGAATGCTTTTAATAGTTTCCTTCAATTGTACGAGTGCACTTTTGAATTTATTTCATTGTGCGCGCGGTAAACAATTGAAAATATAATTGAATTAGTATCATAATTAAGTACAAACGCAAAGTGAGAAAGGAGTATCGTTTATTTTCCATTAATAGCTTAGTAACAGTACTATGGTATACATTTTTCTTTATTATTTTCTATTTATTAATAGAGAATTGAAAGCGAAATAGAATAAATTGCAAGCAATGGAGGAACCTGAAATTCATAATTTGAGCACAATATTTGCTTTTTAATATGCCACGACTGTAAATAGCTGTAATTTTGAATGCTGTTGATCGTGCTTTGTATATACGGACGCGATTCTCCGTATATATAAATAAGTGTATTATTCGCTTTGAAATGAGAAATGAAAACTTGCAGCGATGAAAGATATAGAGCGAGTGGGCGACGAAAGACAAATAAAGACAAGTAAAGTGAGCAAATACGTGCGATCATATCTTTTAAAAAATGCATTGTACATTATTAGTACAGTTATCTGGTGGATCGGGTGAGTGGAATGAAAATTCATAGGCAAATAATCTATCCGGAATAATGCTTGTGTTGAGGAGCCCGATTAATTAATCATGTATTACGGGCAGTGCTCCCTCTCCCATTACATATTCAAATGGAAAATTGTTCTCCGCGAGGAGAGAAATAGCTCGAGTGGCTAGTTAGATATACACACACACACATAAAGGATGATAAAGAGGGGTGGATGCATGGAGTGGGCGGGCGAGGGCTCGACTGGAGCTCAGGAGGACAGGCAAAAGAGCGGCAAAGACAGAGGGCAGGAGGCGTGCCTCGAGAGTTCATCCGCCGCCGAGTAGTTTACCTGGTTAAACTCGAACCAGCCAGCCAAGTCCCCGAAGCCGCTGTCGCTCTGATCCACCTTGGCCCAAGAAGAAGCAGTCAATGCTCTCTTCAGTCGAGAGTAGTCAAACTGCCGTGCGCCTGCACTGCCTTACGCCATGCACCTCGAGGGCGAATGCAAATATTATTCAGGCATGGGTATTTCCTCGAATACGAAGACGCTACCTCCTCCGCTCCTTTCCCGAGAATTCCCTCCTCATAATTTCACTACGCTTATTTATTATGTCGACCATTCGGTTTGAATTCCAGTCTGCCCTTTCGAAGGACCACCACACGAGTCGCATATACAGCTCTCGACTCTCGAGGCTTCTTCCCCATAAGAATCCCTACTATACGTACATTTTCCATTCCCAAGATTTATAATTAATATGCATATATATATATATGCACATACATATGATTGGTATTTAATGCTTCAAACAGTCGATTTAGAAGGCAGGAGTGCCTGTATTTTCTTCTTCCTTACAAATGCGCTTATCAAGTGTGATAAATAATGACAAAATAGCCTAGCAAGATCGTTTTTTATGAGAAATTGATTCAAGTAATCACGGCCATGTCTCATGAAAAACACAAATCACTAAACGAATATATATATATATATATATATATATATATATATATATATATATAATTCACAGAATAGATGAATTTGCCATAAATTGGAATCAATCTTTTTACAATATTTTTTTTGTCACTCACGCGCTGATTGGCATGAATTTTACTATAATGGAGATAAATCAACATACATTTTAATTAGATTTATTACTTTTATCAAAATTTTTTTATTAATTGGTGTTTATGTTATTAATTATGTGTATTCCTTATTATAGGTAAGTGATGACAACGGCGCTTGATGAAGTGTAAGTTTATCTCATTATTAAGTATTAAGCTTGTCAACCTACTAAAACGATATAAAATCGATGTGCACTCTCACAAATGACGGCTAAATTGACTTTATTTATTTATACGACTTATTATAACTGATGAACTTTAGTCAAATTCCATGGGAATAACAGTTATTAATACAGTATGCAGTACAATAACAATAAATTGCAATTTAAAAAATTGAAAGAATTGAATTGTATTGTATTGTATTAATTGTATATATTAACATAAATAATATTAATTGTATTGTAGTATTATATGAACGGCAAATTTTTCCATCGGTAATTTCGTATAGAGTCAATATAAAGTAAATCATATATATATATACGTATTTTGCATGCACATATTTCGATAGTAACTTAAGAGTGGCTAATGTTGTATTGATTCTTCATATGTTACTTTCTGGAGTTCCTTTTCTACTAAAATAAAATCTAACTTTCTATTTGTCATGTGCACAGTGCACACGCTGCTTTCAAACTGCAAACAACGTATGTAAAACTGTCAGATAAAAACTGTCGGAATATATATATATATATCGAACCAATATATTTTATGAATCAGAAAATTAATTTCCCCATCTCTTTTAAACAGCCTCGTTATAAAGGGAGACAGCGCTCATAAAAATAATTCTTACCGACAACTTATTCATGCACCTCTCACGCTGACTTGTACGCTGATTTATGTTCACTCTAAAGAAAGTCGGGAATTCTGACAGCCGGTAGCCGGTAGACCGGCACGCACGTGCACCCACACGTCAATAGAGAAACGTACACGAAGAGAAAAGCGTAAATGATAAGGTAAAAGGGAATAGAATGCGGTCGCGTGCAATAGAAATAAATCTGCGTTCTCCCGAGGAAAGTGCGAGACGGCCGAACACTCCACCACCAACCATTACCTTAAAATTGACAAATTCCACTCCCCATGGATCATTATTACACCGCCCCCGTCTTTTTATTCGAGACTTTTGACTATAGGCGCGCGCATTCCTCGGCCATTAGTTATTGCTTCTGGTGGGCCCATATAATGGAGCTGAAGAGTAGCAGCCGTGACTGCAACTAGTAGTGCAGTGTCAGATATCGAATACCTCCAGTTAATACCCTCCTGTCCCTCTAGTCGGTAGGAAAGGAACTCTGAGTCAGTTGGTCAGTATATCTTTGTCCTCTGGCAGCGAAGTACTTCATTCGTCGCATCCGTTGCAGTTGCGGCGTGTTGCATTGTCGCTGAGCAGCTTTTAAATAGGCGGAGATTAATCCGAAGATGGAGATTGTGGCTTCGCGTTGCTGGCCAGCGCGAGGATTCGTACGAGGAAAGGCCGAGTTGGAGGCTTCCCTTATTCTATATGTCCCAACTCTCCAACTCCCTGTGATATTTTATCTTCCGTCGTGCTTGATACGCCAGACCATTAATTTCTCCCAACCTTTACCCTTTTTATTGCCGCCATTAGGTATCACACGTACGTACGTACGTACATAGAGAAGCGGTGCCCAGCAGCGAAAGATGAAAGGACAAAGAGGAGAGAGAGAGAGAGAAAAAGGAAAAAACAGAGAGCTGACAGTTGTTGTCCTCCGCTCGAAAGGAGATAACAACCACTGAAAACACTTTGTTATGAGTCGTCGCATGAAAAAAAATTTGAGCACTGTGTAGTCAAGCACTTTCTCCGGCATTTATCTGTATTACGGTTTTTTCAAAGCTTCATAATTTTCTCTGCTCCAAGACACTCTGACTTAATCTTATATACGCCTTTATGCTTGTGTATTTATAAGTACACATAAATATAATCCTAATGCGACATAAATAGCATCAGAAATCAATAATTTCAACGCATACCAGTTGCAATTTAAATAGAATATGCCAACTATATTGCGCACTACTACTATTACGTGATAAATGAATGATTACTTTCTTACCTTATAAATGTCAAAACACATACATAATATTACACTATATCATAGATGGCCTATTATACTGCATAAGTCGCCATTTCTTATTATTTGATAAATGTTTTTTGTATTTGAAAAAATTGTTTCTCGAACGTGAATTTCCAACAATCATAATATTCATCTCTATACGAAATATTAAACTGATAAATTTTAAAATCATTTAAAATCATAAAAGTTTTTGATCTATTTTATTATTACTGCAAAGTAAATAAATTCAAGTACTTCCAAGAGTTAGATATTTGTCTGGCTTTATAAATTTACTTTACTTGAAATTTAAAAGTATATTTGAATATAGTTGATATCTTTTGATCGACTTTGATATCTACATTTGTATTCCTTATATAGAAAGAAATAGAAGGACAAAATATAATGGACACAATTTAAATTTGTTAAGTATTTGACAGTACAAATGTTTACGAATTTTAATGGTCTCGGAACTTGTATTAAAAGTTTTGCTAGATTTACATTAATCTGGATTTATAATTATTCTCGAATTTTGTACAACTTGATACAGATTAATTTTATAGATCAGCACGAACGATACGAAGATTTTAATTCCAATTTTAATTAGTGGACATCTGATTTTTAGCAACTAAAATACCGAAGGAAATAATACCTCGATTGCTTGAAAATCTCGCCGAATTATTCAACTTGCAATGTGCAAAAGAAAATGATTTAGTTCACAGTGCTCCGTACAAGACACTGTATCAGATAGATGATGCTCTTCATTTACTTTATGATGCAGTTAAATGTATGTACAGAGGGTGGTATATGGACCCTTCTTGTTTTATGCTACTCGCCTCTGTAACTTTAGTTTGAGCTTTTGCTCCGATTCACTAAAAACCCGATTCTAATAGGAACTATAAAGTTACATTAATAAAACATTTTAACGAACATAATATTAATTATCATTATTACCATTAGTAGTAGTAGTAGTAGTAGAGTTAGCTATCTGATGGTATTAATCTATATGTTATATGTTTATATGTTTACTTGTAGGTAATTATTCTTATAACAAATCTTTCTTCAATACGAATAATAAAATCTAACAACATATGTAATTGATATAATGTAGGATAGTACGATCAAGCAACCAACCACTAAAATAAAAGGAAATATACGAGTCTTTAAATTTTATTTAACAAAGCTGTTTGAATAGTTTTGTTAAAATTATTTACCATTTAATCGTTTGGAAAGTGTTCAATGGCCTCTAGTATCGTACGTAAATATACGCTACGCATGCGCCTACATACGGCAATGCACACACACACACACTCATGTATATATATATATGTATATATATGAATTTGCTGTTATATACATACATTGGGTGACGGGGGAGGAGTTGCGTGCAAGTTTAAAAAGCCTTTGGACTCATTTGATTTCCCATCTCTTTTGTATATCGTTCGGTATCGTTGGCTTCGTTAATTCCTTGCCTACTCGCTCCGACATATAAATGTTTATATTTTAGGCGACGAAGGGTCGGCTTTACGCCCGAGGTACATAGCTACTCGGTAATTCCCCGGCTCGCGGGTTATGGCGAGGCTGGGATCATCGCACTGGCGACGATCAAGTCGCGCTCCACTCGCAGAGTGGAAGCTCGTGAGTGCGGCTTATACGGCCTTGGATTAAAAGGCGGCGTTACGCAATATTAATAATGCCGGGCCTACTTCTCGAAACGCGAAACGATCCGCCGGCGGAGAAGTAATTAATGACGTCAGTATAATTTTCTCCCCCGATCGGGCGCTTTACTGCCGACGCGGATGCGCAATGAAAATTTGCCGGCGGCGGCTCTCGGCCTCCACTGCCCTGGCGATCCTCGTTACTTCCATTTGAATTCGAACTGCAGCTAATATTTGAATGAACAATTTGTTTCTCTGCGTGGGCACTTTGAAGGATCGGTATTTATTCTCGGGCTTTAAAAGGCTTATAATAATAATAGGTAGGTTTGTTATTGCATATTGCAACAGACGTTATTGCAATTTTTTGCTTACATGCTTATGTTCAATGAAGTTGAAGGTCGTAATTAGAGTAAATTGATGAATTGTACGATGAAAAAATTAAGTTTTCTAATTATTTTGTCTCGAAGTGAGAGGTGATAGATCAATTTTATACGTCTTATTTGTAAAACAATTTTATATATGAAAAGGCGTTTCACTTTTGCCATATAATTTATTATTGATATATGAATATAATAATCGTGTATACTCTTTTGTGTTCTTATTGAGAATTTGTTATTCAGTTCGATCGTTTATTATGGAATGATGCCGCATAGCACGAGCAGAAAAGTATGTACGGAATATCATTTAATATAAATCTACAAAATTATACCGAATATTTAATGAATATGAATATTATGAATATCAATGAATATTTAATTAATATTCCAAAATATTAGCCACCCTTAATTCAACATTTTATAAGCATTTAAAAAAAACACTATAATGTGAATAATATGATAATATTCCCAATAGAATAGTAACTTCAATTTGAGTCAATTCTATTGCAATTGAATCCGTATTCTTCGGAATAGGTGGGATTATACATTCTTCAACATAGGAATATATGTGTAAGAGAGTTATGTGGTGGTAAAATTGTAAGCATATAATGTAAAAATAATCAATAATATATTTAATCGGAGTATTTCGTAATAATGGCAATGATTACCGCAAGAAATTTTATAAATAATATTGATTTAAAATATTTCAATTAAATTGTGATAATATATTCGTGAAAATATTTTAAAAGTACATTTGCAACATTACGAAAATAATTTCTTTTCCAATGTGTACGATATTTAATGAACATATATTAAATTTATAATAATTATACGGGCTAATTGTGAATTTAATCGTAAGTATATTTTATATTTTTTTCACCGAAAAATATTGAAGAACGATTCACTCGTTAAAATTATATATATAAATATATATATATATATATGTATACAAAAACAGATGTGTATGTAAAGAAAACAGCTTCTACTGCATGATAAAAATTAATATTTTAAAATAATTTTATTTGGGAAAGTAACTGTGATTTGAATCAGCAATAAATATTATATGGATGTGTCGTTACTATACACATTGCATATAACCTTTCACTCATATAAATGTTCAGTGCATACGCAAATGAATGCCTTAACCGATCAAGAAAAGTTTATCTTACTGAGTGCTTTTAGTCCAGAGGGAAATCATATGCAGAAGTATATGTAGCATGTTATATAAGTTGGAAGATAAAAGAAATATCAGCGTACATACTTTTAGAAGGCACCTTTTCATCGGTCCCTTTTATATTTTTGAAATTATTGAATAATTCACTTACAATTATTTGAATTATTCGAAAATTTTATTTATAGCCCATAATAGTTCATATAATATAAATGGCTTATATAATTAATTCCAATTGAAACTTTCAAACTACACACACACACACACACACATATATATATATATATATATAGTTTAGATAATTAGGATATAATCTATTGAATTCCTTAAATATTTCATTATGATTAACCCCTAATATCTATTACATACTTTATAATACTGTTTAATAATGTACATTTAGTGATAATAAATTTACATTACAAAATTACTGCACAAACTTAATGTGAAATCTATTAAATTATGCCGTTATATCAGACATCATACGTTAATTTTTTTTTTTTTTATCAATTTATTACTTAATGTATAATGTTAAAAATAAATTAAAAAATAACAGTTCCCGTAACATTATTTAGATAAAATTACTTTTTAGGGCATATTACCTTCAATCACGTCTCGGATTTATTTTATTTACGTTTTTCAGATTACTAAAGTTTTACTTGCAAAAATTTAAATATCAAAAATATCATAAAATCAAAAATATATTTATATCTAAGGCAATTGTGTTTACAATCTGCTGAGTTTGTGTTGGTGGATTTGTTGTTAAATAAAGTATCGCGCACAAATACTTCGATCATTGCTTTATATGCATAAAATATTTTTATACGTAGTTTCTCCGTCTTTCTCTCACCTCTACCTGTAAATTCTTACATCTGTTTAATGTAACTATCTCTATTTTTTTATTTATACTTTTTGCAATCTCATTTTAATTGCAAAATAATGAACTTACTACTTTTTTCTCCTTCGTTAGACGTTTCATCATAATTTATAGAATCTATTCAGTTATACACAATTGATGAAATATTCATATATGCGTATAATACATTCCACTAAATACATAATTCAATTTTGTTATGTTCTAAATATATAAAATATTTCGGTTGAAATCGAATATATTTGATTAATTGCATAAATTAATATTTATAGAAACTTTAAAAAGAAAAAAAAAAGATTTAACAAGTTTTATTATTCAGAGGCAGATAATAAATATTAGAATGTCGAATCTAATGAAATTTACTCGTAAGCAAAATAATGTTGATTAATGGTAGGAGAAAAAAGTTTCATTTTATCTTATTTTTATTTTTTACTATTTACTATTTTACTATTTCTAAAGTTGTTTTTAATGGACTGTAAATACACGTATTAAAACTAACCTAATTAAATATAATATCCGATTACATATATTACATTACGTATATTATATGCATAGATTATAGAATATAATTCACTTTTATAAAATGATAAAGCTCTTATGGGTCAACTTGTGCAGATGTTTGTTGGAAGTTAATTTCTATGAAAAGGTTGCGGAGTAAGTAAATCATTATATTTTTAATAACGCATAAGTCAGATTTCAGACACAAATTTATCATAATTTGTAAGCCATTTAATAGGCTATTTTATTACGGAAATTTAGTCCGTTCAATCCATTGTCCTAATTTGATTTAGAGTTTGTTCATTGTAAATAAAATTATAAGCGAATATTTGTACGAATTTCTTTTTAAAATAATTATATCGACAAGTATGGTTTTTCATTCAAGTATTATTAAGCTTTAAAAATGTACTTCAATAAACACTAAAATGCTCAATACATTTGAAAAAATCTGTATATTTTTTGGTGGTACAATTTCTATTTGCTTTATATTCTTGATGCGATATCATTTGAAATCTATGATAATTATTTACATTTTCTACGACAAGTGGAAAATAATGTAATGATGTTTAAATTTAATTAAACTAATAATGTTCAACGAAGAAAAGAGAAGAAAAACCGAATAGAATATACCTGCACAAATTCTGAAATTAGTTAACAATAGAGAGCAGAGAGTAAATAGAATATGATTTATAATTATTATTATGCTACGGGTTCATATATTTTATTGTATTCCAATGCACGTGCCGTAGAAACAATATTATATAGCAAGTGCTTGAATAAAGCAGTTAAACTAATACTACAACGCCGTAATATTAAGCTCTCGCTAAAATGTCTTGCTTTTCATTTCCCTACCCAATTTTCCAGCTCGAAATTGCCGCGAATAAGCTTTCAGGGAGGCGTGCTTTCTTTACGATAATAATTATTTAACTCCTTTGTCCCTTCGGCAGGACATTACAGAAATGTCTGGAAGAAACGTAGGCAAATATCCTCTCCCCCCCCCCGACTTTTTTTCCCAAACCCTCACCGCTTTCCCTCACGCTTTCCCTCGCTTTCCCTCGCTTTCCTTCACCTACAACCGAGAGAATACAGCCAATTTCATATCGACTGTCGCTCCCACGTCCTTCATTACACCTCCTCGTCATTCTTCTTAATTTACTTCTCTCGCTGCGTAAGATGCTCTGCATTAACATAACGTCAATTATTAGATGAAGCGTAAGAAATTCCACGAACGCAATTATTCATTGAAAGGCAGTTTCTTTGTTGTGAGATTCTGTGTTGGCAGGTGGTCGTTGTACTTTGTACTTGAATTATATTGCCCCAAGAATTTTAACTGCTGCTTACAAAGACGAATATTACATGGACTTTTTGAACGTTAAATGCAATATGTTCTTAATGAAAATTTATCATCTCTGTGTTTTTTTTCTTTTCTTTTCTTTCCACATAGAAGCACGTTACATTGATGAATGATCGTTCAGCCGTCGTATAATGTCGAAAAGGGATTTAATAAAGAAATACGTGTACTTTAATGAACTTTAAGAGACACTGCGTCCCCTATATTGCAATTAATTGGTACAAGAATACGCTGATTTGGCTCCCCTTTGCCATTCTATTAAGAAGTATATGATTTTAAAGAGGATGCTTTTCACATTCCTTCACATGACTTTGGAAAATTGCCTTCAACAAGAAAATATCCATTTCAGTTGAAAATAACGATTATTAATAAGGCTCGCCTACATTTTAGGAAGCAATAATTATGAAGCGAAGCCCCCCTGCGGCGCCCTGTCTCTGTCTAGCCACCTAAGATTGCGCGAAAAATAATGCTTTGAGCGGTGGGGAGGAGGCAGCGTAGCATAATGAAAATTTCCGCAAAAGTGCCGGCAAGAAGGGAGCGAGAGTAAGAGGTGCCAAAAAGTGCATACGAAAGAGTGTAGGGCGCCGGGTGGATGGGGGGGAGGACGGTAAAGAGAAAGAGCAGACGACATCGAATAAGCGACGTCTTTATTGTTACGCGGGGGAAAGATAATAGGAAACCGATAAAGTCTCATAGGCCGGGCTCGGCTGTCTGGGTTGGTACAGCAGGGGGCGCTGTTGCCAGAAGGCAAGAACATCGGTTTTGGCGAGCGCAGCCGAGAATTTGTGACATTCGAACCCCCTCGCCGTCATCGCCTCCAACACACCCCCATCCCACCCCCAGCCCAGGCCCTCCTCCTCCTGCCGACGATCTAACTGCCCCACCGCCACGCCGTATTCCTCCCCCCATCCTTCCCAATCTAAGCTCTCCTCTCTCTCGGGCGCTCCCCCCAACCCCTCCCGCCCCCTCCCTGCCCCGCCGCGGCCGCGCAAATTCGTTGCACGGCGGCGGGCGGCCATCGTTGGAGCGGAATATTGCTGTATAAGCCTCCGCGCGTTTAATACCGCCTTATGGCGGCTCCGCAGAATACGCGATTTTACAGGCGAGCTGGAAAGGAGGCCAGAGGAAGCTTTATTTCCCTTACAGGTATTTGCGGATGTTGCACATCCGTACGTGGAGAAATATTATTGCTTTGAAAATTTATGGCCGGGCGGCGAGAATTTAGGAGGGCGGCAAGCCTCACGGGACTCATATTACATTCGACAATTGCTTATTACATGGGGCGCCATTTTAATCTCCGACTTTGTGCATTCCCGAGAACTCCTTCTCAGGCCGCTCTATCCCACATTCTTTTCTTCCCTCTATTGCGTTTTCTTCTCCCCTCCCACCCTCCACTCCCCGCCCCCTCCCCAACCGCCAACCACGACGCTCTTTCCTCATTACCTGCGTGTCTTATCAATATTCTTCTTTTT
>JAPYYT010001023.1:0-91036 GCA_030522565.1 Ceratosolen corneri
ATTCATTAACACATACATACATATATATATATATATATATATATATATATATATATATATATATATATATATATATATGTATATGTGGGATATTAACGTTAAGAGTATATTTCAGTTCTTTAATTTGTCATTCTTGGTTGCAATGGCATGAAATTCGCTTGAAAAAAAAAAGAAAAACTTTATCCACTGACAATGGGTGTTACTTTTTAAAAATAATTGAAACGATTAAGCAATTCTTCTTCTCTTTTTTTTTTGGCTGCTGCCTACTCGTGTGTTTTACTTCAATTATTTCACATAATTTTTATTCACTACGCTTTGAAGTATTCATTTGTCTAGTTTAAAAATAATGAAAAATAACGTTTCGATTGAATAAGTGCTCGACTGAAAACCGTGTTTAAACGAAATAATTTAGCAGAGCTACGAGGCCAATTTGACACAAAATAAATTCTTTACCTCTTTTTTTAACAGACAAAAACTTGTACAAATACTGGTGAATAAGAAATGTATCAATTTTTTTTTTCTCTCGTAATAGTTTATAACGATAATCGGTACGATAGTTTTGTAATGTGTGTTAAGGTGGGCTCGATTACTGTAGCTAATTTCAATTTAAACCTTAATTGTTAAAATAGAATGGCATAGTTAATTAAGTTACGATTAATTGAAATTTACTACTCATTGATTTTCGGTGGCGCATGCACTTGACATTTTATTGATAATTCACTGTTCTATTGGTGAGAATTGAATAACTGTCCATTATTTTAAAAGAATTATATACACTAGGGTGGAAATATTCCTCTAGTAATAATATAATCATTGACATGTCCAACGCATCCTGCAACAACATATTTACATTTATTATATCAATTGGTCGAGAGCATAACGACTTTTCCTTCTTTTAGCCGCACAGATAAGTGACAACGACCTTTCCCCAGCACTTGATACTCCCTAGCTTACAATACTTGATAATTTCATAATAACGTTTCGATCGCATGCTTACCTGAATTGAAGGGCGACACAAATTTATTATCCTAATATAGTATTGTCACAGTACAAGCTTTCATTAAATTTCCAAGCCTAGCAAGTGACCATTTCCAATTCAACTCTGCCCTATAACCGTATGTATATACATATATATACGAGTGTAAGGGTGCAAGCATTAAAATAATAATTAAAATAAGACGAAGGGGAGCGATTAAGGGAGCACGATGAGAGATGAAATAAAGTTGAGGAACGTGATATTGCCTTGAGATTTGCAAGGAGCGTGAAGAGCGAGGCGTAGATAAGGTAGCTAAAGTAAGTAAATAGAGAATCGATTTTCCATAACGACGAACGGTGGGGACCACAGGTGGGACAAGTAGAGGGGGAGTGGGGGGAGTGAGTGGGGGGAGGGATGGTAGTTAAGGATAAATTGCACGTGTCCAATGTATAAAATCCATGGCGAAGCACCTCGTTGAGTATACCTTGGGGTTGAGCCCGCTGCCCTGCCTGAGAAATGTACCGGTGATGAACCAGAAGCTGTTGCTGATGGTGAACTGGTTCTCCACGAGGTCCGTCTCGCCCAGGCACGGATGGGGATTGTTCCACTCGTAAGGGCTGAAGCGTGCCATGACAAAGAGGGTGAAGCTGACGAGCATGTAGGCCGCGAGGACGTAAAGCCAGATCTCCACTGCTAGGGGATTCATGAAGGAGAAGAGCCGCGTCGGCTGACTGGACGGTACCTAAATTACGTTACGCTACGATTTTAATTAAAACGGCCCCCGATCACGGCGAGCCGAGTCCCACCAAGCCCTGCCGATGTCTCACCGTCCTGGCCGCGGCCGGGTGGGACGTCGGGTGGGACGTCGGGTGGGGGGCGGTTGGGGACGGTTGGGGACGATTAGTGGGGTTGCTGGAGGATGGAAGGCGGAGGGAGCGAAGGTGGGGGTCGGGCGTGATCCCGGCGCAGGTTGGGGGCTTACCTTGACAGTTTGGCACTGCCTATCGGTGAGTTAGCATGCATTTATGGCACTTAGCGGGGCAATGTTATTGAAGCTATCGGCTTGGCTGTTAGTCGCATGCTCGAGTATCGTTTGGCGGTTACTTGTGCTTTGATTGCTCGACGGGTGACGCGATGACAAAGCGGTACAACTTCGTTCCCGTTGTCCTGGCGAAACTTATTTCGATAGGACAGAATGCCCACGGGATATTGGATTTCCGTTCGGATGAACGGATCTGCGCTAAAAACTGAGCTTTGCGCTGCTCGATCTTTCGTGACAATCATTTATCAATGAACAATGGGTGAGGGCGAGCTATTTTATCTCCTTATTATCGCAGACGGACGATGGCGGACAAAAGCTTTCGGGCGGACTCTCCACCTATTGGCGAAATACCGAAACTCGTGGGCTAATTCACAATTCACGCGCTCTTTTGCTTTCATCAGCTGCCTTCTTTTAGAACACCAAGTCTCTCCCATTAATAAAGTGTTTTTGTAAAAATATCGTGTCGCGTGAAATGAAGCTCGCGAATGCTTACTCTTTTCTTACAATTAATTATTCAGTTTCGTAGCGATGATGGCTACTTGAATAAATCATCCGTAGAATATTAAAACAATTTTAACTATAAGAATTCTTTAGTCTTTGTGAAGATATAAAAGAAAAAACAAAGCAAAAAAAACAAAAGAAAAAAACCTTTAGCATTATTTCTGCGGGGTTAATTATTCGGCCGAGAGGAGTGCATTCGTTAGTAGAAAATAAAAATGTTTTGCAGCCTTTCTTACATTGTTTTTCAAAAAAATCATTCAACACTCTTTAAAGTAATGCTTTTTAATTATAAAATGTAATAAAATTCTTGACGCATATTTAAGCTGCAAAAAATTTCATATTTTATAAGGCAAATTTTCTGCGCGCATTATTCTATTTTTTTTCTCTTCTTTCACTTACTGCAGATAAATGAAATTTAAAAATTTAGTTTTCAATATTAAATGCAATATTACTCCACGATGTCATATTTTTCCTTCTCATTAGATGTTTCAATTATTTACAATGAGAATTCAAAGTCTATCTTACTTTTCATTAGCTACGTTTCGAAATGATCTTCTTTTTGCATGGAAACAGCATTAAATAAAGACACTTTAACGTCGGATCTCATGATATTAACGATCCTTGGCAAAATCAAATTACAGTACGTGAGAATTAATTTCATCGCTCAAGATCAAATTCCACGTAGAGTAGGAATCAAAGATATTTATGTGCTATTCTGTGATATTTTTGAAGCTTATATTTTGTCATTGTTTAACATTCTTTTGCTATTTTAGATACGTCCGAGGCGGCTGCATGCGCAGGGAGAGATAAGGACACATTTATGCGGAATAAGTTATTCAGCATGAAGACCAGTTGGTGAATTCTTCATGAGATTTGAAAAGAAAACTTTTTGACCAAGCACTTTATATTTTCTGTTTAATTATGCTCACGATTACGAATTATATCTCTTAAGCCATTAATTCGGAGGAAAAATGTTTAAGTGCTTCGGAAGTTTTATGTTGAGCCAATATAATATATCCTGTGAACGATCGAATCTATTTATGAAGTTTTTAAAATAGTCTTAATAAATATTGAGTTTTAAATTGCGCTTCAAGTAAAAGTAATTGTTTTAGATTTTATACGATGAGCCTTCGAGGAAAGTCGACTTTGAAATTTATTATTTCCAAAAATTGAATATAAATTTAATTATTATTATATATACATATATATATAACATTGTACTTCGGAGTTGTGAAAAAAATATTTCTATTTAAAAGGCTAATATTTATGTTCTTAAAAATGCAAATTATTTGATTGAAATTTTCCAAGATCATAATTGTTATTGAATATACTTTTGATATATTTATCGGAGCATTCATTTATTCACACGAATGTTTTACGTAAAGTATTATGATATTTTTCTCTACACCTCGTTTGAATTTCCTTTTAAATATGTCTTCTCAAATATAGCTTTATTACGATGATTGTAACATTTATTTGGATACGAGATATTATGCACAATATAAGGATAATTTGAAATTTAACGCGTTGTATTTCAATAATAGTGATAAGTTTAGCGAATTTATAAAATAAGGAATAGCATTGACATACAAATATTTCCATTTCTGTACGAATATTAAGTAATATATTGTGGAAATTGTAGGAAGAATGTGCACGTAAATTTGAAAAATCATATCACATTACGAAATATGTTTTTGAGACAGACAGGAGGGACTATTAAGATCTATAAAATCCAAAGATTGTCTTTTAGTCGATTTTACTTTATTGAAACTCTTAGGATGGCTTAGGACAGAGATGTACATTTGGTTTATTATTACTTTTCTTTTCGATTGCTTCTCTTAAAGTTTAAATTTAACCTGAGAAAATCCTAAATCCTGTGGGATTCTTCCTTTATGTAAACGCACGTTTAATATGAACACATAAACACACACGTATATGAAAATATTATTTACCAATTATTATTATGTCATGCAAAAGTTAGTTTTTTTTTTTTTTTTTAAGTAAATACACAGCCGAATAGTAAAATAAAATCCCATTACATGCATTTTATATAATCGGTAGTGCCAGTAAGAACAAAATACTTATAAAAGTTTGCTTATCAGTTTTTTTTGTTTGTTTTAGGTTTTCTTTTGCAAATCACGGCTAAACATGTGTCTCTGTTTGCAAGAAATGAATGACAAATAACTTTTACCCTTATCTTCATACATACGAGAAATCATTGGGTGCACGCTTGCATTGGTGTTAGACCGTCGTTTCTCTCGACACCGATGCTCCCTTTTATTATTAATGTCACCGCTTCGATCATTTGGCATGCACACAATACACTTCGTGCTTAAAATAATTTGCATGCATTATGTTGAACTCACCTTAAATAAAATGCCAATGCCAAGATTCATGAAGGGCTTGGTGAAGTCGATGACGCTCTCACGCGCGTAATTGATCGTCATTGACGCCACTGCGAGGTCGGCTCTCTGTAATTATGAAACGACATATTTATTAGTCGGCCACATCTACTGGCGCGAGCCTCGACTAACTCAATAATAATCCAGCGCCCAAACAGATTGAATTAAGGTGAAAAAATAACGGCGCCTTCAAAACTATATTGCACATAAAAGTCAATTTCTCTCCCAAGCATTCGCAACCAACGAGCGACATATCCACTGCTCTACACGCACACCCTCACGCCCACCACCCCGTCGGCGAGCAATATCGAGTATCATCGATAAGAGCACAATTTATAAAGGCTCAAAGTACAGTGGCTCCGCTCTGCCGGCTGCAGCGTTTCACTTGCCTCCGACAGAGTGAGTCGGGACATTAGTATGAAATAAAGAGGAGACAAGCATGGAAGATGCTCCCCGAGGGTCACTCCTCTCCATCCGATGAACTTACTCTTTCGACTTTAGGCTCCTCTCCGCTCCTCCTCCTCCTCGAGCAACAATAACAGTATTTTTCGCTCATTTTTCCCCACAACGTCTTCAAGACACATTCTCAATTGCGATTTTTAATTTCATTCCAATTGTTTGGTCTCCAATGCCACCACTTGCACATCGGCTCATTTATCTGGACGAAAATTCATGTTACTTTGTTCATTCATTTTTAAGATCATATATGCATTTACCCTGTTTTCATATGATCTATAACATTTACGTTAAATAATTATTTGCTACCATTTGAATTTAAAAAGTATTACCAATAGATACATTAATTGCCGACGTATTAACAATAAATGGGTGGTCCATATATATATATATTTAGTTTCTTTCAAATCATCTACTTTTAATTTTACGATAGGTGATTAAATCTATTACGAATTCTTAATTATTGATAGATAATAATAATAATAATAATAATAATAATACATAATACATAATTTTCAAATTGATATATCACATGTATTGTTTTAACATAATGGTTTATAAGATTTTGTATGGATAAAACGATTAAGATTATTTTTATAAATTTTAATTCACAAAATCACGGAGCCAGAGTACATTTTTATAATCAAATAAATATTAAAGAGCAACTGCTTTGTTTTATTACACTTACTCGACAAAATATTAAATTAAAAGAGCATAAAATTATCTTAAAAAATTGTAACAGACTAATTTTTGGTTGATGGATTTTAGTTGACTTTTATTTTAATCAATAGCATTTATAAGAACAAAAATTAATTTACCAATAAAATTGAGCATTTATTATGGAATAAAATATGGATTCACAGAATCGCTTCTCTTTTGTGCAAATAATTGTTGAATATTTATACAAAAGAATTAAAAGATTAACTGTAAGAGAAAATTAGAATCAAAAGATCAAACTTCTACTAACTCCTATAAAGTGATATTTTAGAAAGAGAAATTATTTATGTGCTTTATAGTGGCATGTTTATTGTGAATAATTGAATACATAGGCAGGAAAATATTTTGATAAATTTACTCATTACTTCAATAATCAAGGTAGACGTCTCTTTTTATCTTCTAAACAAAATGTACTTTCCGAGTAATTATTAAAATTTTTAATTACATACAAATGGGAAATTATTTAAACAATTTTTATTTTAGTATAAAAAAATGTCTAATATTTTCCTTGAAAATAATCAAATGATAAAGATTTTTAAAAATACGCTCATTATCATCGATAATTCTATTATTACTCTTAAATTTATAAGTTACAATATTTATTTGACAAATATTAAACAGCTTTACTTGAAAATACTTTTAAATGTCGTCGTTACATTGTACATTCGGGTATTGTATGTATTAAGGATCTTAAATGCGGAAGGACTTAATTAAAGATGATAATTTTATTCTGTTTGTAGAGCGAAGCTTAAAATTGATTTAAAACATACTCAATTGAAAGTTTATCAACATTCTTTTGTGTGGGTGCTGCATTTGTCTCGACTATTTTTAATTGATAACGTACCGATGGTTCTATTAATTTAGAATAAACGTTACTGAATCGTTACTAATACGAAGCATCATTCTACGAGCTTTGAAGTGTACATCGCAATTATTTTCAACAACGGGTATCGAAACGAATTGTTAGAAATAAAAATATTCATTAAAGCCTCTTTTTCAACTCATGACATCTCTGTTTTTACAGTTGATACAATCAATAGGTGAAACAATTATCGGTGCAGCATCCATTTCAAGTCACTTTTACCAAAAAACTTTTATAAATTGCATCCACACGATGTAATTATTTTCCAAAGAATTTAGTCAACTAATCTACTTTGCATTTTATTATACATTAATCAGCTGAATATTCTTTCATTGCAACATACTAAGTCACTTTGTAAACTCACCCGAATTAAAGCAGAGAATGGTTTCATACATTTATCCAACATAAATGTGCATTCATTTTTTGTTGAACAAACTGTCTCATGGCTAACGATGACCCAGATGGATATGAGTATGGGTTGGCAGGGGGGGGCGGGGGAGTGCGCATACGCGGGGCCTTTGAGGAGCGGCAAACTGGGAGGGCAAACGTGAGGAATCGGCAAGCAGGAAGCGGAGCACTTAGAACACGGGGAACTGCTTCGCTGGTTTGCCGAAATGGGGGGGGGCAGGAGGAGGAGGGGAGAGAGAGAGGGAGATAAAAGATGCGAGGCTCTCGGGGCTCACTGATTGCGGAAAATGGGCTTTTCGAGCTCGCTTTGGCCAAACTCGAGGCAGCTCGAGCCTTCGGCGCAGTTCAATTAATTGTTAATTAATTGTTATTATGCTAATTGCGCGCGGTGGTGGCTCATGTTACTATTCGTTGGGCTATTAGTTGTCCTTGAGAGATAGGGAAACTTGGGCGACCCCTCGTTGTTTAATGTCAATAGTTGCGATTGGTAGTTAATAAATTGTGACAATTATTGTCGATTCATTCGCGATATGTGTGACATAAATTCTTATATATTGTAGTTGTTGTAACTTGTTAATCATTATTTATCATTATCAGAACGTTAGCATATCAGTATAGAGTAAAGGTAATTTACAATTATATGTTAAACAAGCAATAGTCCTGTGACACAATAAAATACGAATTGTATGATAATGTAATTTGCAATCATTGCAAACATCGAGTTGAAAATCTATATTACAGATGCAATCGTCATAATGCTTCGGTAAGTAAAATATTATGTGAATATTATTACTTTTATTATTGTCTTCAGTAGAGTGCAAAAATTTCAAATCTTAACAAAGGAAGCATTTTAATTGACAAGAGTTCGATAAAATCAATAATGTATAAGACTCGGGTTGTAAAGGAGTGAATGCTGAATCCTAATTGTGCGACTTAATTAATTAAATGAAGAAGATTCGAAAATAAGAAAGCAAAGGAGAAAACTAATGCATATAAGCCTGGGAATGGAATAATGCATCTTTCATGGCATGATTTCATGGTAGTAATTTACTATATTCTCCACGTAAACGCAATTAAAATAATAAAGAGAGAGAGACTGCTTCGGGATACTTTGTCGATCATGTATAATACAATGTTGTAATACTTTCGCGAATAAATCAGCTGGATTAAGTTTGAACGAGGCATTAGTACAGATTCCGAAAATGACAAATGCTCTTGTAATTTGATTGTATATCGTAATCCGAGCATTATGCAGATTACTAACCTAATTTGGATCCAAAAACCAACCCTTACACCAATAATCGGCCCAGACGAAATGAAAGAAAATGCCATGCGTTGATAATATTTGCAAATTATGGATTGCAGGAGAGCCGGAAAATTCTTGGCAGATATTATTATGCAATACGATATCATAAGCGCCGTGGGTGGTATAAGTTTTCAATTAGGCACACCAACTCCAGAACATCGCTAATTATTAACGGATTACAAGCAGTGGAAGGCTATGTAGTTTAGCAAATGTCATTTATTCCTAGAGGGCAAACTTAGGGCATTGCAACTAAAATCAAGTAGATTTCACATGGAATACATTATTTCAATTCACGTTGTGATTAAAATCGCCTCTCGATATATAGGTTCGAGTGGAACATCTTCGGAATTTAAACCAGGCAATAAAAATCACAAAATAGACCGAGAATATCAAGAGGGAGTACAATGAATAGACCTTCAGCAAACGAGTTTACAAAGGTTGCCAAATTCAATAGAATCACACAAGTTACGGGAATTGGGAGGAGATAATACGAAGAATTACATCTAACACTGACAATTACGATGTAAGCTGGTTTCATAGTTTTTTGGCGAAAAATTTAATAAGAATGTGCTCATCTGCGAGGACGTATTGTATTCATAGATATTGTAGTGCCAATTGACGTGGTATAGTACTTTCCACACCTGATCCAAATACGTGTTTTGTCAGGCGCCAGGAAAAATATGGGAGGCTATAAGAGTGAAAACAGATGAAATGCGATAACAGTGGATAGATAAAAGTGAGCGGAGAATAATATAGGCTAATAATATATGGAGGAGGTAGAGAACTTTTGAGCGAGTGATTACACAACAGTGAACTGAAATCAAAGCGTAGAACGCCGAAGAAACGATATTTGACTGCATTCGATTATGATGTAAATGAGAGCTTGGAAGAGGCATTTAGCAATTAAACAATCGGACAATGAAAAGTCATGCACGCGAGATTATCCAGATAAATATTGCCAAGGAATAGAATTGTTGACGAAAATTTCCTCGACATTTAAAATGTTGATAAAAGGGCTTTAAACCAACGATTCTTCATATATAAGAAGAAGATTATTCGACGATCGGGCAAATTATTTATCCATGAAAATTTTAGTTTTCTTAATAAAACGTCGACTATTATTGATTGACAATTTAGAAATCATATATGAAATAATCATGATATTGAATGATAAGTTAATTGCGACGAGAAAATATTTAAGATTTTTTAAATCAGTATAATATTTGTCTATTATAGTTCTCATTGTATCGAAGGATCTTAATTTGTTCATGAACATTAGAAAAAAAGCTTTTTAAACGGAGCTTTCACAATTATTTAAAAATCTTCCAACAGCGGCAATTCTTGTCTAAAACTAATATGTCTCCTTGTAATTAATTATTTAATTATGTCTTTGATTAAAAGTAGAAGGAAAGCAACTAATGTTATACTTTCTTTCTAAATTTTAAATTGCTATAATAAAATCTAATGGAATATTAGCGTTAAATATATGAATTACGTATCGACTGAAGATCTTGAAAACCAAGTGAGCGGTGAAAATAATTAATATCAAGAAGCGCCAATCTGTCAATAATTGTATAGCTAAATAAATAAAGGGTGCCAATTTATTCGTCGTAAGAACTTGTTTCCAATAAAAATCGAATTTCATATATATGAATAAGAGAATAAGGGGGAGAATTTTATATAAAATCTGAGTTCTTGGAGGCAACTTCTGTAATGAATTTAATTCAGGCCTAATATTACAATAGATATTCAATAAGATTTGAAATTAAATACTCAACAATACTGAGGACAGTGTGCCCATTAAATAATTCACAAAATTTAATCATTAAGTATTATATTCAGGCATAAAATCCGATATTATTGTTTTAAAAATAGATAAAGCAAGATAAAGATAAAGTAATAAATTAAAATGAAATCATACAAGTAGATAAAATAGATTGCATAATTCAATTTGAAAATACAATGCATTTGAGATAATACAATAATAAACACAAAAGGTACAATCAACGACATATCACAAATAATAATTATAATAAAGCTTTATTAATTGATAATTAAATATATTTCCATTATTGTACTGTGACTTACGGTATTTAGAATAGTAATTAAGTCGCCTTGGAGAATAGAATTAAGAAAAAAAATTTTAAAAAATAAAAAAGTTTTGCTAGATTAAACCAATAATTTATGAATGTTAGAAGGATACAACTAAGTTTATCGTAATTATTGCTGTTTTTATACTCACAAATATAATAAGCGATTAGTAAAAACGAGAAAAATAGGTAAAATTAAATGAATAAAATAATAAATAGTAAATAATTAAAATGATAATAAAGGATAAGATCGATAAAGAGAAATAATAATATTAAAAGAAATAAAAATAGAAAAGAGGCACGATAATTAATCGAATATTTGACATAAAATCACTAAATATAAACAATTCATTTCTTTACATGAAAAAATCAGATAAATTTGAAAAATTTAAAAAGGAATTTAACTAACTAATGTAAAAATATAAAAATATAATTGATTAAAATTATTTTTCCGTAAACCAATTGTTAAAGTGCAGTATAAGAATAAATAAAAGTTGATATTATTATTATTTTTGTAAATAAACGTTGAATCAGAAAAATTGAGAAAGAGGAAACATAATTTTCACAGACAGATAATACGAAATCTAGAATAATGTAAATAAGTTTCATTAATAAAATAATAATTCATAGCTCAGTATAGTAGATACAGAAAAACTTATAATAAGAAGTTAAAGGCTCTCTCTCTTTTTCACTAACTCGCACTTTCTCTCGGAATTCTCCAACAAAATTATTTCAATTACAGACGTTGAATCGTAGAATATAATACTAATTGCCATTCTTGACGAAAAATAAAAATTTAGCTTCTACCTCAAGGCAGTGGTAACAGAGCAAATATTATTAAGTAACGAAAGGCAAAACCCAATGCAAAATACATAAATTCATTCGTTCATAGGAATGTAAACAAAAAGAAATTTTTTTTTTTTCAAACATTATAAATAATAATAATTAAAACTGTAAAAGTGATGAAATAAACAATACTTAGTGAAAAGTATAGTATAAAAATAACTAATGAAAAGTAATTAAGAGATGTATAATTTTATTTATAATTTATTTATTATTTATTATTTATTATAATTATTTATTATAATTGTTTATAATAGCTAATTATTTTATTAGTAATATTTTGATTAGTAAGATTTTTAACGAAAAGGCGTTGGGATTGTAGACCCCCATGGACACAACTGCAAAACAAATTCAAAAACAAATGCAAAAACAATGTAACTTGAAATATAAAAGACGGCCACTCGATGTCGTGATAATATATACGCGTTAGTATGCGTGTGTGATAATACATCCGAACGAGGTGCCGTAGCAACATATCAGGTAATTTTTAAGAAAATACTCGCATAATAATACAACAATGGGGATGAGCAATAAATAATTTGATTCTTATTGCATTATAATGAGACTTATAGTTTGATTGTATATTAGATGTACTTTGAATAATAAAAGTGGCAATAATTTATTAATAGTAAAGGGTCCAATATTACATATTGGACATATCTTATTATCGAGTATTAATAAGCGTATTAATTAGTGGAGAAAATTAATTAAAAAATATCATTAATAATAAATCGTTAAGAAGAATAAGCTTATCCAGGAGTCTTTTTATATAATTTCAAAAAGATTTTTGATATAGTGATTCAACGAAATAAAAGAACAATTGTACCGTAAATTAATTGGCTATGGCTATTGTTATATTGAATAGAGCTAATACTATGCAATCAAATAATTGTTCAAATAACATTAATAAAGACTGACATTTGATTAATATTATTAATCGATTAATATTAATAATAGACTTACGAGTGGTTGGGTAATTGTGAATATTAACAATCAACTGCCATTACTCGAAAGATAGGTGCACTCATAATTGAATCAATAATTACCTAATACGTTTAATTGACAATTAGTGTGACGTAGGCAATAACGCCGGCTAATAAATAGCAAATGATAAATTGACAATCTGACGGAACTGAAATTTGATTAATTAATAAGGGACATTATTGGATAATAAGAGTGAGTCGTTTAATTGGCGAGTACAGCGAAAGGGAATTATTGATAGATAATCGAGCGTAATACGATGAAACATATTTTGATAGGCGTATGCGAGTAATATATGGGAATCGGGCAATGTTTATAATCAACAACAAACGTAAGCTAATAGCGTGAGAATGTCCAATATATAATCCCGAGCACAATATAGAAATTAAAATATAAGGGTGAACGGAGGTTTTCGAAAGTGTAGCAGATTAAAGATAATGGGGATAATGAATTTCACAGAGAGGTTAAAGGGAAATGCCATCTCCCTCGGGGATCCCGGTGTTAATGGGTGATAGAATGTTCTCAGGTGAAAAGAGACGGGAAATAAAGACAATCCGAGCGGATCCACATTGGATGAGAGGAGAGGGAAGCAAGAGACATTATGAAAGGGCGACTTCCGTGAGGGGATGAGAATAACAAAATGTATTCTCAGTGGTGTGAACGTAGATAAAGAACATAATAATAAAACACCTTTGGAATTATCGTATCAGTAATGGGCAAAGTATAAGACAGATTTTGAATAATAAATACCTTCGAGTATTATTAATTAGGCGAGCATAAATTTATTACTGATACCATCAAATTATAAATGAAGTAGCTACGCCCGTACATTATTCGCATTTGAAGTAAAAAAAAATCTTCATTATAGTAAAGAAAAATCGTATTTCAGAAATCACGATAATGCGAAACAAAGCCAAATTGATTACGCACGCTTAATATATATTGTTGCTGAAAGGTGCATTTAATGATTAAAATTTATTATATTAAATCAGAATGTACTCCGAATAAGGAGAGACGTGGCTAAATGCAACATACGCTCATATGCATAAATACGTAAAATGCACCGTAAAATACAATGAATAACGATTCCCAGGACATATGGCTGTTGACGACAACGACGAAGCTGTGGCCTCGAGACGTGTCATGGTTAACGATGACCCAGATGGATATGAGTATGGGTTGGCAGGCGGGGGGCGGGGGGAGTGCGCATACGCGGGGCTTTTGAGGAGCGGCAAACTGGGAGGGCAAACGTGAGGAATCGGCAAGCAGGAAGCAGAGCACTTAGAACACGGGGAACTGCTTCGCTGGTTTGCCGAAATGGGGGGGGGGGGCAGGGCAGGAGGAGGGGAGCGAGAGAGAGGGAGATAAAAGATGCGAGGCTCTCGGGGCTCACTGATTGCGGAAAATGGGCTTTTCGAGCTTTGGCTTTGGCCAAACTCGAGGCAGCTCGAGCCTTCGGCGCAGTTCAATTAATTGTTAATTAATTGTTATTATGCTAATTGCGCGCGGTGGTGGCTCGTTTTACTATTCGTTGGGCTATTAGTTGTCCTTGAGAGATGGGGAAACTTGGGCGACCCCTCCTTGTTTAATGTCATTCGTTGGTTAAAAAATGATTAGTAGTAGATCACAGTGAGATGCTAATGAAATACTTGGTAGAGGTTTCGCGTTGTAAATTTTTATTAAATAACTCGCTCCCAAGTATCGCGATAAATAAATCAACGGACAAATAAAACGGACAGTCATTATTTATAAGGTATTTCGATGAAATGGCAGTTTTCTTGTAATGTAAAGCGAATATGGAATAATTTTTCAAACTCGCAGTCTCGTTGTAGCTGGATACTTTCGATAATAATACAAGTTCTTGGAAAAGTTGAATTTAATCGGGAGTAGCTTTGAAATTCACATGACTCGGAAGTCATTTAAAATTATAATTCGCAGCAGGTTTCATTAAAAAATAGCTCTGTAAAAAGTATCGACGTCCCGTAGTTTCGATTTCATTCTATTAAATAATGTAAGCATTAGAATTTGATGGAGTGTGAGTGGAGGAATTTTTACGATCTCGATCAGAAATAGACCGTACAAATAATGTAGTGAAATGTGGAGGGTGTTATTTTAAATTTAAATATGGGAGTAAGGGTGGCCAACTGCTAACGGGGGAAAATTCTGCCTTGGAGGCTCGAAGAAGAGCAGTCGGCGGTGGAAGAGTCCGAGAGGGGAGAAGGATAGGAGGAGCGTAAGGATAGGAGGGATTGGAGGGCTAGAGAGCGAGAGTGAGAGTGCGAGGCGGCGTAGTTGGCGGAAGGGATGCAGTCGCAGAGTAAAAGTGGGGTGGGTCGGGAGGAGGAGGAGGAGGAGGGGATGGGTTGCGCTGGTGAATGTGAATGAAGCGTCGCCGGGGAGCTTTTGTTCGCGGGCGCGTTCGCGAAACTCCCGGCGGAAAATTTTAGTTGGTCGAGTTATTAAGTTCGCGGAAGCCCATACGTTGCGGCGAATAGTCGCTGAGATCTTATGCGCCTGTGGTTGTGTGTGTTTGCGTGCGCACGTGCGTCCACGGTGATGGATGTGCGCTACATTTGAAAAGATCGTCATCGGACCGTCGCATTTCTTTAAAATCCGCACGTATCTGCTAACCAGAGATACACAAAAGGGAATCGTTATAGTTTATTTGCCGGGCGTGTTGGACTGGCCGAGGGTCTGCAATATCGTAGCTATCGAAAGTAATGCTCGCCGCATGAGTCAAGTATTTCATACACGTCGTTAAAAATTATTCTGCGTGGCAGTGAATTCGGGAAACACGTGAAAATGCTTTTCCATTGCCGACACTTTTTCTCCGTTCTGATTCTTCGTGTTGTTTTTTGCATTTTCAGCGCGAGGGTGGAATTATTTAGGATAATTTTGCGAATGATGACTCTCTTGCGTTTCAATTTGTTGCTATTTTTGCCTATATCTGTGGAATTTAGTACCTGGCAGTGTAATTCATGGTAATTGATAGCGCGAAAACGCGACGGTTGAAGTAATTTTGAGCCATGAAAATATGATGTTTCACGATGTTCTGTTAGTTAAGCTCTGTTTATTTATTATAATTTATGGAGGAGTAAATTTGATGACAAGTGCTCATGAAATACGTATATATACGTATAAGGTTATTGCACAGAACAATTGCATTTGAATTACAGTTTTGCGTGTGGCGAAAATTTATATTTATCGACATCTTAAAAAGGTGGCGATTTCTACAAACAAGCTATCATTTTATATTTCGAGTATGCTAATTGTCGGAAAGTACGTTGCGATTCGAATCTACATAATTTTTTGAGTGCGCGGAATGCCTGATGATACAGTAATTCACAAAAGCTCAATCACTCCATGCAAATGCGCAACTCGTTTTTATCGAGTATTCCGAACGCCATCCAAAAGTATTCCATCCACCTTTCACTGCCAAACTCAACGCTTCCTTTCATCCGACTGATTGTCCGTATTTAATTAGAGAGTAAAAAGAGGTCGGGGGCTAAGCATGTACCACCTGAAAAATGAATGGGAGAATTCAATTAAGCATGGGACAATATATCAGTAAGATTAACTTTTTCCCCCCCTCCCGGGCGTGTACATGTCCTCTCCACCGGCTTGAATAATCCAGTGAGTAAGTTTTTTTTTTTTTTGCGAGCGCTTAGTTCTTAATAAAGCGTCGAGGGATGGGGCTTTTTGCATTGTAAAGTGCGGCTGTGGCATCTGTAAACTAACCTCGATGAATCTCGTCGGCCAAGTCTGCTGTGGAGGGATTTCGAGATTGTGTTGAGCCGTGGCAGTGCTCGTGCGTGAAAATGTTTTCATTATGAATTAGCATTGCGCCGCGATAGTGCTCAATTAAGCCTGTCATACTTGTTTATGCCCTTCTTCAATAATAATACGAGGCGCACTTTGGCTTTTAATATTTAGCTTTTTATTGCAAAGTATTTGCAAAATTGTGCGTGCAAGTGAATTAAGTCTGAATTATTGTACAGTATGTGAAATGCATAATAGAGTTTGAAATTGGTTTTAATGAGCCTTATGTGGAAAGCCAATAGGAACTGAAGCAACAATTAAGTGCAAACAAATTTCAACGTAGACTTATTCTATTAGTTACGATAAGCTTATCATCTCTTTAAAAAAATATGTTAGTATTAGTATATCTCGTTGCTATTGGAAGGCAAGAGGTACTTTGTACTTTCAGTACTGCGTTCGCATTAATCCACTAAATTTCAATGATTATTTTTTATCACGTAATCCTCATTCGGAAAAAAGTAGATTGTAAATTGTTATATGGATTAAATTTTGGTGACTTTAATTGCATAACAAACAATTTATGCAAAAGTATCTCTCACCTTTCTAATTTTGCTATTACAATAAATATAGTTGAAATTAATTTCAACTTTAATATAAGTAATTGAATTGAAATAGTTTCGTAATATTAATAATTCAATTTTTTTCAATTTATCGTGGCATTGTGAATTTAAATACAATAATTTGTATCCAAATTTAGTTCGGCCGACTCTCATTTATTCTATCTCATTCATCAGCTGTGCTTATTAAATATTTATATTATGATGTGATTTTCTTGATACGATATATCTTTCTACAAGAAAGGAACATTTTTTATACCTGGACATCTTAAGCCCTTTTTTCATTCCAAGTATATGAAAAAGTATACTTTGTTATTTAGGAATATCAGTGTAGCGTATGGAAAATGGAGATGCGACGACGTTGAATTTGTACGAAGCATGAATAGAAAGTAAAAGTTTGGTAGGAAAAAGGTTGCAAAACAAAAAAGAAAAAGGGAAAGAAGGATGAAAAAATATCTAAAATATACAAAAATATTTTACTTTAGAAACCGTGAAACATTTTGAATATCAATGATCTGCATTATATTATTATAAATGTTTTATGAAATTTTATTTAAAGAATAATGTCGAATTGTCGTACAAAATAATGATTTCCTAACATTTATTTTAATAGCAAATTTGCAATATTACATTTGAAATATTACTTTTTCTTTGTAATCACACCGCATATCCTCTCAATGATCGTAAAATTATTATATAATTTACAATAAATAATTTGGCAGAGTACTTATATATATATATATATATATATGTATATATAGATTTTAATAAAGAAACAGAAATTTCTGGAATATTTTCTACTACTTATTATACATTTATGCGTATTCATTATTATTATTTTTTATATGCATATAATAAATCTTATTCACCCTCAGTGTCTATGGTCGAAACATCCCCCTCACCATAAATGTGCACATTTTTCCTGTGCTCACAATGTCTCCCCCATCACACATTCTTTTTCTTAATTTCATAAATTACGTAATAAATTATGTTTTTTAAATTTCGATAATTGATAAATGTTATATCTCTTTTTTAACTATATATATATATATATAGTTATTGTGCTTCAATAGTTTCTGTAAATTCAATCAATTTATTTTCTTGTCCTTTTACAGCTCGAAATACAACATATTTATATCAATAATAAATATTGTCTTGTGTAAAATTTCAGACTATTGCAATTGATAATATGATTTTAATAAATGTAAAATATTTAAAACTCTGTGAACGTTTTAAAATCAATCTTTGGTGGAGTTTTTATTGTAAATTTTTTTTAAAATGATTAAAAAATTTATGTAGTCACATTTATGTAGTCATCCAGTGAGAATAAGTTTTGAATAGATGAAAATTTTAAATTAATAATACGTATAAGAGAAAATGAGAAAACACTACTTGTTAAAGAGTTAATTATAATGAATTATCGGCTTAAAACTACAACTAAATACGGGAAAGAAAATTATTAAGAATTAAATTTGGTTTTCGGAAAAATATTGGAATATATTAATATGAAGTATATTTTGAAATTTGACTTGAACAAGGTCTTATTAATAACTCGATCGGACAATAAAGAATTAAGTAATTCAAGAATATGAGGAGAAATATGGAAATTAAGTTTAAAAGTAAATTAAGATTGAAAAAAAAAAAAAAATCGACCTTAATCAAATAATAAAGTTTCCCGACAGATTTATTCGATTATTATAATTAACTTTCTATTCTATCAATTTTTAATATAAAGTTTTACGATCAATAAAAAATACCATTTGGGAATTTTATGGCGTTTACATAAAGCTATCTGTAAAGCATAACTATGTTTGTAGGAAGGATAATTTATGGAAATTGCATCGTGATAATGTACCACATCACACATCAAGGCTTGTTTAAACTTTTTCCAAGAAAAAAATGCGACCATAATGACACCGTAACCATCACATTCATCAGATATGATCAGGTTTAACTTTTCTTTTTTCTTTTTTATTATTATTTATATATAAGAATGAGGAATGAGCCATAGAAGGGGAATGACTGAGGCTATGGGAGCCATTCAATGAGAATTACTAAACGAATTCAAGTCGTATAGAGAAAATCCTATTATCAAAATATATTGTAGATTAGAAAATATGTGGAGATAAATTTATTATGTGCGATGGCCCCTAATAAATTAGCATAAACATGTAAGTAAAGGAATGAAGTTACAGTTTGCTAAATGTATAAAAGATGTACGATGTTTTGTTATTAAACACACTTTCATTAACAATATTTATGACTTTATTATCAATATTATCAACTTATTGTATAAACTTATAAATCATGCAAAAATAGCATTTATTAATTAAAGTGCTTTAATATTGTGCCAGATACTCAATAATACTGGCCAAAAGATGTTTTTCATTATTAATTAGTTTGATACGAAATAGTAAATATAATTATTCTACAAAATATGCTTTATGTAATTCATAATTGTTCAACAAGTAGCACAAATCATTGTATAAATATGGGTAAATATAAATTTTCAACGTTTCGTATTATAAAATTTTCAAATGTAAAATATTCAAAACATTGCAATTACTATGTTAACAAATGTACGCAATTTATTATTAAATTTCATCAGATATTTCTATTCGTTATTTCACAAACATAATATTTCAATTAAAGAAGAGTCACAGATCTAATACATTATCTTTAATTGCCGAGGATATTTAAATATTAATTGTTCAATCGAATGGGAAATTTGATCTTGTTACTTTTGCAATTTCGACGTCATATTGTTTGTCATTTCTTGATTTATTTTATTTGTCTTTGTTCGTGTAACTTGATCTTTCCACAAAACAAAACCCTGCATCGCAATGCTCATATTGTAAAAGTTTATTTATTCAAAATAAATTCAGTAGTAAAAAATAATTGTATAACAGCAATACTCGCACTTAATTTTCCATTTCTTAAACTACTTGAGAAATATGAAATGATACGGAATGAGAAAAAAAAGGAAAAAGCTTATGTGAATGTGTTATGTGAAGTGGAATAAATCGAGCCAAGAAAGAGAGCAAAATTAAGTCAAATTGAACAGTAAGATAAGTTATACAAACTTTCCAATCTTAATTCATTCATTCATTTGTGGCGAGCAAATGCATCTCGCTTGCACACGCCCACACACACCCGCATCGCCTTATATATATATATATATATATATGTATATATGTATGTATGTATGTATTAGCTTACTTTCTCCATGAGCTCTCGCACTATGCCATTCCACTCTTTGGTGTCGGGATCGTAGACTCCGTACATGTGATCCGGCACCAGACGTATGGCATATTGGAAGCCGACTTGACCGGCGATCCACTTAAGTAGATCGATGCAAAATCCTTCGAATCTCGCGTTCCCCGTTAGATTCTTATCTTCTCGCACCATCACGTACGGCTTTTCCTTAATAATGAAATCAGGCAGCATTTTACATGGATGAGGATACTTTTTCTTATAATAGTAGATAAATTTTTTAGTTGCAATGCGGATAATGGTTTACGAGAAATTATTATCAAGTCAAAAGAAGTTGTTATTAAGGAAAAAATTTATTGTATATATTTATATATGTCATATACACGTCGTGTATGCGTATCATATATAATATTTATATACACGTGTGCTATCTAGCGCAATATAAATTCTGTTATTAGTATAAGACAGTGTAATACAGTTTTTCATTTATAATAAAAATTCATTAGCCATTTCGGAAAGTACTCAATTTGTAATTAATTACTGCGTATTTATTAGCAGTCTTATGCATTAGCTAATTTGCACGCGCATTATATGCATTAAATATAACACATTTCAATACAAGCAATACCGTAGAGGATTATTCACATTTCATTAATAATTTTCTTTTATTACGTATTCGTTCGTTACCAATGTATATAATATCGATAGTGAAACTCAATTGTAATTAGTTTATAATTAGTTTGCATTCCATGCTATACAGTAAATCTTCATTATTGTTTTTTTTTCGAAAGGTATTCTGTTTCGTTAAAGAGATTGACAAATTGTATATTGTTTGTGAATTTGTTTAAATGAAACGCAAACTGTAATGTCATAATGTAAATGCTGAGGAACGCGTAGTGCGTCAAATTGTCATTTAAGTAGTGATTTATTAATTTTGTGCAATCTATTAAACTACGAATATAAAAACGAATGAAAACCGCGTGAAAAGTTAATTTATTAATAATGTCCTTTGTATAGGGTGGCACTCGTATTTTATTCGTATTTTATTTTTGAAATATACAGTGTATGGATCCAATTTACATAACCAACCCTAAAACATGATGACACTGTACTCATAATTCTCGCGGTACCGCACAGCCAACAAGTGTCGATCGGATTTTTGTTTTCTTTATTCATTTTTCCGCAGCGTCGGAAATGGGAGTATACAAAATGCTAATGAAAAAGAGAGAGAGAGGGAGAGAGAGAGAAAAACGTGCCCAAAAGAGACTGAAGAAACCAAACAAGGTACATTTAGTTCAACTCCGCGGCACTAATTCAGATGGGAATTGCTGAACTGGGAATAGAGTAATTAAATTGCTAGGCACTTTGGAGTCGGCACTTGCTATTTTTAGCGATTCATTCAGGAAATGAAGTAAGTATTTTTCTGCTTACTAGTTTTTTTTTTCTTCTTTTTTTTTCATTGCCAGCAGACGAGATTTCGCACATCAGTTAAAAGGCAAGATGAATTGTTGTATGCACAGGTGAATTGGGATTTAAGAAAAGGAGATACTGATTTGATATAGAGAAGAACATAAGCTTTCAGTTTCTTTTCATTGCGACAGTTTGAGAAATATTACATTTAAGCATTTGCTGCTTAAGCTGCCGCGCGATTTATTTATTAATTTATATTGATTTTCAAAGTGAAAACTGGTAATTGAACTTGTGCGTGATTTTCAATTCAATTATATTGGTATAGTTTTATGACATTCTGTATAACATAGACAACATTATTTGTCATATTTGTATAATTATAACATAACATTATTTGTAAATAACGTACTTATTGAATAACACCAGAAGTAAAATTTTGTTCTTTTTACAATAAGTAACATATAAAGTACCGAATACAATTATATTGTCATCTATATAAATTTTTACGTCACTTGGATTCAATTAATATTTAATACAACTATAAATAAAGTTCAATTTAAATTTTTGTTTGATCTTATTAATTTTCTTTTATATATGTTTTTAAAAAATACCATTATATTATGTTAAAAAATACTTTTGTTTAATAGAAAATTAGAGAAATATTTGTCTTAATAAATTTGACATCTTTTTTGTTTATAACTTTAACGAGAATAACATTTTTTTATTATTCTATATTCTTATATGTTTACTATTATTCTATTTTTATTATATAAGTTTGTATATATATATATATATAATTTTATTTAAATAGTATAGAATACAAACAATATTTCGATTTTATTGAAAAGTTTTAATCGATTGTCAAGTACGAATTTTTAATAATAAACTAAAGTTATAAAATTTTGAAATAAAATTACTAATATTTACAAAATTTCATAGAATTTTCAAATATGTATAATTAATGAATTATTTACAATTAATTTGTTCCATTAATGTTAGTTTTGAAATTATTATTAAAGAGGTACGTAAGTTAAAAAAAAATCCCGTGCCGCTTAATAATATATCAAGCCTTTAAATTTTCTTTAAATTTTCATGTAAATGGACAAGATGACACTCACTAAAAGAATAATTTTGTTTTATAATCAGAAAAATATTTATAAGCAAATATTAAATAAATGTTGATTTTTAGAGAAAAAAATATTTTGTCTATTCGCAATAAACTGATGATTATTGTCATAGTGTAGAAATTCCAATTTTAATCAACAATCAATGAATAAATATTATTCCTCTTTACATAAAATGAATAATAAATATCTTAAAATGTTGGAAGACGGCACTTTTTTAATTTGCTACTACCGAAATATTTATTGGTATAACTAATTTTTTATATTACATTTTACAACTACATCTTAATAAGTTACTTGAGACTAGTTCTGCGCCTAAAAATCATTTATAAATAATAGACAGATAATGAGATAGGTATAAAGCTAGAGTGATGAAGAGTGCAATGGAAAGGAAAGTGTATAGATAGTAGTAGATGTGTATATATATATGAACGTACATTAGCGTATATTGAAGATAATTAAGGATCAGATGTAAATTTTGATAATAAAAAAGAAAAAATATTTGATATATTTTTTGAAGGGGTATTTTCGTTTTGTTTTGTTTTTTTTTGGCGAAATTAAGCGTCTAGATATGCAGAAAGGAAAAGAGACTAGATAGTTGGATACGGCGAAGCTGGTAGGTAGACAGAGAGAGAGAGAGAGAGAGAGTGAGATACGATATGCGAGTTGGCTCGTGAAAATGCTTTGGCTAAAAGGATCAAGTTTTGGGGAGGAGGTATGATCGTAAAAGAAATTTACCTCTCTTGTCATAACGACGAGCGTAATGTTAGTGGCGGTTGTTTCGTAAAAAGCTCCGACATCGGAGATGTTCACTCCAGTGCCGAGCTTCCACTCGCCGACCTTCACCAGCTCCTCTTTTTTTAACTTGAGCAGATCCAATTTGAAATTCGTTCGTTTGCCTTCGTTGAATTCTATATGGCCGGTTAGACCTTGTAAACTCGCCTGCAAGCAGATCAATTTTACTATTCATTGTAAATCTACGATCAGGTAAACTTGATCAGACTCAATAAAATCAAATGCGAGACTGTTTCACGAGGAATGGGATAAGGATGGGATGAAATAAGATTACTTTTAGTACACTTGTGAATTCACTTTCATTTTATCTTAACGATAAAATCCTTTTAAAATAATACAAATTCTTGGCTTATAAAGAATTCACTTTGTTTTTCTGATATATTTCTCATTATCATAAAAGCATTTTACTTTGAGGATCAAATGAAAACTTTTTTGAATGTCTAAAATCAATGTACTACACATACTTTCTTAATGTCGCCATGTTGCGATAATTTATAAAAACATTTTTTTCTTAAAAAATATGTGCATTTTAGTGACTGAATTCCAAGTCTCATCAAAAGATTCATTTAAGTAATTGTTTAGCGAAGAAAAACTCTTTACTTTGTTCGTATATATATCTCGTATATATATATATGTGTGTATCAATCGTGAATTTGTCGTAATATTTTGTCGCGATATATTTTCAAGAAATTTGTAATATCGTTCGTATTATATTGATATGGCAAGGCGTTATTATTTGTTGCAACACATTTTCCAATTCTCGTGTAATATTGCAGCTTATATCAAGTATTTTATCCAATTTTGCATATTATACACGTCATAATAGAATATTAATAATTGAAAGGCCTAAAAATCTGCATAAAATTGTTGAACAATAATAATTCACAGTACACAGTATTAATAAATCATTAAATTATTAGAGTTTATTATTGTCAATGTTTCACATCAGATTCACGTATTTATCGAGTAACATATGTTCCTCAAAACTTATACGGATTAAGACACGTAAACGAACCCTCAACAATTACACAAATAATTGGCAATTTAAAGACGTCGGTATGCGCACGCTTAATTGTGCACGCTGAATGTTGCAACCGCTAAGCAACAAAATGGCTCAGTTGGCAACATAAATCTTGGAGCGATAAGCTCGCAATTATTTTCTGCTTTGTAATGAAGTGGTCTTATAAAGCCAAAGAAAGCATCGAGCTCGCTCCCAACGTCAATAATTGAGCTGCGAGCGAGGGCATTCCAAGCCCAACATATGCTAATGCAAAATGACAAATATCCCCGATAAATAAAGCGCATAATTATAATAATCGACAAAGCGGAAAGGGGGGGAAGACGAAAGGAAGACGAAAGCGTTGAAAACGTGCACTCGCAGTGCTCGCGTCCGCTCACCGGCGACACTCATTACCATGATTATCATTATAATGCACCCGCGCGCACACACACACACACAGACAGAGAGGCGCGCGGCCATCTCGCTCTCCTCTCCCATTGCACTCGTAATTTTTCGAACGAAGCCATTTACACGGGAAGGTGGCCGCATTTTCCGTCGGACACGTCCCGGCAGATTTCTGCGTTAATTACCTCGGGGGCCTCGGCGTTACTCGACTCGCGCGCACGCCGATGGGCGCAGTGAATTACGGCCGCGCCCCACACCATAAATCCATTTGCAAACGCTCAGCAACAGAACACGAGCCTTGTCGCATTTCCACACCGGCAGCCCCCCCCCGCCCAGCCCCCCCCCCCCCCCCCGCCCCACCCCCCGCCGCGGGGCCCCCCCCCCCCCCCCCCCCCCCCCCCCCGCCCCACTCCCCCCACTCCACCCACGGCAATTCGCAATTATTTATTCGCGAGGCGCGTCTTAGCTTGATTTTGGCGATTTTGAGAAAGTCGTGCGAGAGCAGCTAAATGTTAAATGAGCTTTTGAGTGCAGCTTGCAGTTTGCCGAATCGGCGCTGTTTTTCCGCGCGGCCGGGCCATGATAATGGAGCCGTGGCGGTGTGTATAACGCCTCGGCGCGATAAGCGACCGATATCCAATGCAATCAAATGGACGGCCAACTTCTCGGCTTAAGTTCCTCGTTAATGTCTGTCGCGGCAACTTTCGAGATTGTCTTCCTCCCTGTGCATAGGCGGCCTTTGTTCTCCCCTAGTCGCAGCCTCACTCCTCGCTTTTATTAAAATATGAAATTTTACACGGCGAGTGTTAAGACGCTATCTGCCGGCTTTGGTGCGCCGGTGACAAAAATCGGGAGACTTTCACGAGAAACTTGGAACGACGACGCGCTTTTTACGCGTCCTTCGGGTGCGAGCATCCTCGCAGTCCCGGAACTTATAATAGGATCGAGTGAGAATAAGGCGGGTGGTAGGGGTGGGGTGGGGGATGTCGAGTAAGCGGCAGATGTATCCCGAGGAGAAGAGAGAAGGCACTCTAATCGAATAATTCGCAAGATAGTCCATGCATTGTCGGGCTTTATAAGTTTGTCGAGCCACTTCCGCCGACCGAATTCCCCGAGCATTTCCCAACGAGACTGTAGACACGTTGGACTTGTATATTTTCTCGTAAATGTGGCATCGATGTGCTCTCGACGATACATATTCTCCGATCCCGGATAAGAATGCGCTTGCTGTTGCGTTTTATCGGCCCACACAAATCTCCCATTTTCTTCCTACGGAACTTTCATTAAGTGCATTGGGACCATCCGGCCTGCCTTTCATACCACCACCAAAGCACCAAGAAATTCTCATAAGAAACGGCGAGCGATAGTTTTAATTGAGCAGTCACTTCCTTTCCTTCTTTCATTTTATCACAGACCTTCGAAATGTCCGTCCGACTTTTCGCAGATTTCAATTTAGAACGCATGATAAATACGTGTGTACGGATGTGCAATGCACAGCTTCGCGTTCTCCGCTCGTTTCATTACACGCTGAATTAACTGCCCCCGAATTAATAAAATTTGCTTGCTACTTTAATTCTTGAAATATAATTTAGCCGGGCCAATTAATCACAAAAGTTCAAAATAACAATGCTATTCTCACGATTGTGCTAGACGAATTTCCCGTTATTTATTAATCGTTAAAATATGCTTCTTCGACATCACGAGTACATCGCGAAATCAATATTGACAATGCGTTATTTATTTAAATATCAGTCGTGTGGATTGCATTAAACATTGCAATTACACCAGTGCAAGTAATGCGTCGTTAATTTCGTAAATGTACCAAGCACACACTACTAAACACATTATCGAATTTTATTTACAACCTTACGAGTGATCATACGTAGATTATTGTTGCTCATCTGATGAAGTGTGTAATGAATATTTTGAAGGAGGGCATTTGATTTTGGGATTTAATTTTTCAAAAAACACACGAGATGATAATTATCAAAACAATTGCCCACTTAATTGTCTAAACTCGACTAAAGTCAGCCACGATGCTATATACAAATGCTTTATCCAGTATTATTTTAAGATGTTAATTATCATTGGCGCTAAGCCCAACAAAATCAGGCACTCTCTAAATAAACATTAAACTCGCTGATTACATTGATAATGAGCTCTACCATTGGCGCTCTAATTAGCGAGTCATTATTATTGTAATGCTCTATTAGCTCAAGGCAATGGGAGTAAAATTTTTAATGATCCGATTGTGATTTATATTGTGTCCGTGAGATAATCATTGGGATTATTTAGAGTCAGGCGAATGTGCAATACGTCATTAGGCATTGGAATCCCATTGGCCATAATTCACGTGAAATTAGCCACTTAAATCTAAGACTAAGAATCAATATAAAAGGATGCCATTTATTCGGAAAAACTCGAGTATTCGAGGTACGAGGGAGCTAACGACGATAAAATCGCGACATGCAATTTAAATTAGTGCGAGTGCCGACTTACTACCAAATAACCGATCGACAGCATCTCTTGGATACTCCTTCCTTAAATCTCCGCGAAATTTATTGCGAGCCACCTGACTACGGCTGTGCAAGAGCGATTTACTCGATGGCACGGCTTATTTGCTAAATGCGGTGCTTCATTACGCGTTGACACGCATACCCAACTGGCTTTCCTTAACCCTTTAACCACCCCCCGTCAACGCCCCCCCCACACACACTTCACCGCCACCGCACCCCACCAAATCCCAGCAAACCCAAGTCGCCCTTGCCGTTTGTTCCTCTCCAGGAACAAACATTCGTGCCTCCTCGTGTACCTTTGCATGTGCTTGCAAGCTGCGCTCCCTCGCCCTAAATCCCGCGCAGCTTTTCCCACGCGCGCTTTGCCTACCGAAACGTAACGTCACTCTCATAGATTATGATCGGGCGACCGAATCTGCATGTGTTTCCGTATTTGCTGGCAACCAATCGTTTAATTTGTACTGATAGAGGCACGCTATCTCCGAACCTTGTTCACCCGTGCATTTTTTACCTCTGCATTTTTAATTTTTATTCAGAGGCTGCCTATATCCATCCATCGCACATTCTAACGCTCACTCGCGCAATTTAGATAATTTCGGATAAATTTACCAAGACCCGGCTTACTTTAATCGTTCATTATCGTCCTTTTGATGTCATAATATCACGCATTGGGCACGAATTGAAAGTTATATTTCATCGTTATTGTATTATTGTACGTCTATTATTGTTAATAGAAACGTTGTTTATATTCACATGGAATTCCAGGTGAAATGTTTTTATACCAAGTACATATTATGCTAAACACGAACTTGTATAGCTTCCCTTTTTCATTCCCAAGCCCATTATTTCACCAACAATTCACATATTCACGCTATCGATCAAACCACCATGAGCTATTAAATAAATTTACTCCACCCCCCACCCCACCCGACTGACATTATCGTCTCTCGGCGGATTTCAATATATTGCCACGAATTCATATAAATTAATAGCACGCATTCTAGGAATAATGAGCAGCCTCCTACTCTCAGCCTTCTCCTACGAAAAGGCAAACTCGCTATCTCCTCTATGACCTTTGCTAAAGTCAAATGTCCTTGGAGCGCCTCCAAAGTATCATTAAAATAATAAACAGGAGGGAAGGGCGGGAGGTAGGTTAAGGCGTGAAACGATGCGTTAGGAACTCCCAAGACTACCGACCCCGTATCCGGCCCTGTACTTACCGAATTAATGTAATTATAGAGGGAGAGGCCGTCGTCCCAGGGCTCCTCCTGCTCGCAGGATAAGTTGGCAGGTCGCAGGACGTGACTGCGATCAAGCGCTGCCAATCCGTGGGCAAACACCTGCACGCTGTCGTACACCAACGCCGGCTCCGCCTGGAAGTGGCAAATTTACCTTTCGCCCTTCTTCCAGCCCACCCTGCCCCCCCCCCATCATCTCGCCATTACGCTAATCAATGGGGAGGGTTGGGGATGCTGGCTAAATCATTATTGCTGGCCGATTGTTAATTCATAGAACTCGGAGAGTTTAAACGGCCTTTAATGGCTGGATCACACGCCAGTGAGTATCGCAATGGGAATTTTTATGAGGCTTAAAGCGGGAATCGGCCGAGATGCACTGCACGTTATTATTTATGATAAGGGAACATTAATATGAAACAAGTGCTTCTTCAATGCTACTCAAAAGTTTATTTTATTCTGCATTTTATTCTTGCAAATGTGTTCTTTACGCGAAATAACTTAAAATCATTTTCTTTCTACTTAAAAATCATATATATATATCTATAAGCTTCATTTTTTCATTCAATTTTTATTTGGACTTTCTTTATACAATTACATTCAATACACTTTTAATTTCTATCTCATATCTACTACTAAACCAAATATTACATTACATTTTTTTCTCTTTAGCTTCATAATGATTTAAATCTAATTACCTGCATTTTTAAAAGACTTCAATTACGAAAATACTTACCAAACTACTTTTATATTCAAAAAGTATGGCGCATACTTATCTAGAGTAACACATACTTTAATGGACTGATACATATATATATATATATATATATATATATATATATGTTTATTTTATAATTAATCAATGTATCGTTAATAAATAGTTTTTGTTAATTTTTTTCATCTTTCTCAAGTCCATTAATTTATGTACCTATAATATAATTAATATATATATATATATATATATAGCTGCTTATTAATGTATGCAGATGTCTTGCAAATTTCTTTACATTTCTAAATATTTTATTAAAAGTTTTAGATAATCATTCTTGAAAGCTTTAAATTTTCCATTGCGATCTCTTTATTATCTTAAACTAAATCTAGATCGCCTGCACATGCTTACACTTGAATCACATTATTTAAAGAAATTATTCTTTCATTTCTTCCACTCGAATTGTATGACAAATTATTAGAAATCAGATATAAAATTTATAATAATTAATACGATTGAATAATATATTAAATGATGCGATTTGCTCCACCATTCACTTTTATACATATGGACAAACGTAATGTTTAAGTAGAAAATGAAATTATTTATTATGCATGCTGGGCTACATAGTTTTATTAGTCTGTAATACCTGGATTATTCCTGATCTATTGAGTATTGCGTGACCGACTGGTTGAAATCTTTCCATTTGCTTCAAAGTTTCAGTGACTTTAGGCTGTTCTAAATCGATTAGTCGAAAGGCAGTCATGTTTACACTATTGTACTTAAAATCTTCGAGGTCGAACGTTTCAATGTCCTGCATAACAAAAAAATATTTTCCTCTTCAAAATTTCATTTACGTACCACTCAAAGCACTCACACACTCTGAAATACTCACAAAACTCGTGAACATATAATGATATCTGTAGTCATTCATTTGCAATTGCAGTATCTATAAGTAAATAGAACAATAATTATTTTGGATGTAGATTCTGCTCATTCCCCACGTGTTTCTACTTATTTATCATGCTCAATAAAAATCCTCATACTTACTGCTCGAAAAAATTGTTGCATGTACATGGGATCTGTATCGATAATTAGTTTGTAAATTTCTTTGTGCCGAATTTCTCTAAGGACTTGTCTGTACGATCCAGGTCCAGCCTGGCGAATATATATTTCCGTTTTCGGCGAAGGTGGTGATTTTACCAAGTCTTGTAGCTTAAATAAGCCTAAAAAATTAAAACGAGAGAGCCAGTGAGCATTGTGAGCAAGTGAGCCAATCGATGATCTTTCGTACGAAATTCAGTGACGAAATTTTACTTATGCTTTTATTATTTAGGATTTATCACTGTTAGTTGCATTACTATTGAAATTATTAATGAACCAAAGTGACACTTAAACTGTTTCTCACATCAAAATTCAACAGAAAGAAATTTCATTGGTCGATAATAGAATTACACCATCAATCTTTATAACAATACATCACCACTTCGTTTACCATGATTTGCTTCACGGCTACGAAAATGTGGCAATTCGTTAGCAAAAGGACCTCCGGCTGAATAAAAAACTTTTATTATTAGTTTCGGGAAAACTAGTTTAATTGCTATTGATGAATTGAAGCTATGATATTGATTGTAAGTCTTTAATTCAGAATTGAATTGCGCTTTAACTAAATTGGAAAAATTAAGTTTATTGCTTGCTTATCTTTGCCAGGCGTCTTTGGATAACCGAATAACATATCTTGGTCATAATTTTTTGTACCAATGTTTGAAAGACCGGTTGTTACTTTGACAGAGTTAATCATTTAATAATAAAAATAATTATCAACAACCTATTGATAAATTAAAAAGTAGCTAACAGCTAGTTTTTAGCTAATGCATATATTAAAAGAAGCGAATGTCAAGTATCAAGAGTTCCATTGAAAAGTGTGTGAGTATAATGGTTTCATCTACAAGTTAGTCAATCAGAAAATAGAAAATCTTACAAAGAAAACTTCAAGTTGGTCTTTCAGAATAAGACGTCGAGAAAATAGTAGATGGAAAAATGAGCAGAGTTAAAGAGATGAGGCGCGTAGAGAGAGTGAGAGAGAGAGAGAGAGAGAGAGAGAGAGGAAGCAACAAGGGGTAAGGGATCGAAACGAGCAAAGTTGGAGCTTGTCACTTCCGTTTTCCTTCAATTTCCCTCCGCAAGTCTCTAGCCTCTTGTGCATTCCCACTAACTCCTATCTCGTCTCCTCCCCGCCCCCTCCACCCTCGCCCGCCCCCGCCGCTCGGCCCTCACTCTCGCGCTCTCACTCTCTCTCACTCAGCCCTCATTGTTTCTCCATTTTAACGAGTCTGGCCCCTCTCGCGTCGCGAGGAAACGTCGCTTTCCACTTTCAATTCATCAGCGCAGACGCACGCGCAACTTGGCGGTGCGGGAGTACTCTGAAATTCGCCTTCAGAAGCTCAGCAACACTTATATTAAGCCAAGTTCTAGGCGCGGAATCGCACGTCAAGTGAGCCTTGCAAGGGAACGTAAATGAGACATAAATCTCCAGGCTTGTTTTTCATTTTCGCTCTCCGTCTCATGGGGCCACGGCAAAGGACTCGCGTGCCTTTTTATCTAATTCCCGTCTATTTTATCTAACTGCGTTACGAGGGACGTTACGCTATTACACGAACTTCTCCGAGTACATAAATTAAGCGCTATAGGGATGGTTTTGATTACGAGGAAATTCGAGTTGCACGGGGCTTTAAGCCTTTGTCGAAATGTACATCACGTTGGAGGCAATTTGGCTTTAACCGAATGGGGTTGGCTTGTAATGGAGATCTTAATTCGAAGAAAACCAAGTATCGGTGCAGCAGCGCTATCGAAATGATCCGGCATAATTTGCTGTTTCGAGAGAATGAGAGAGAGAGAGAGAGAGAGAGAGAGAGACGAAAGTATAACCTGCCTTTACAAATTTATCTTTCATAAGTTTTTTTTTTTTGGCTTTAAATGCTAATTTGGTATTTAATATAATGCAGCGGAAAGAGAAAAAATTATTCCCAGAGAACTGTCTTATAAAGTTTCTTAATGAGTAAAGTTGGACGAATGGTAAATAATGAGCTCCAATCGAATATTTATAATTACAGCGAATGATTAATATTTTTCTTTCAGTGCATATGGTATAATCAACCTACAGGCGCCCGATCAAGCCCTCGAAAACTTATGACTTTCATTAGTTTACAAATTTTCATTCGGTTTTAAATTCTCTTACATTTTCACTTTAATAATATTGAGCAATTTGCAGATCAAATTAAATCATCAGTTACATCTCTGCTCACTACCTTAATATATTAAAACACACGACCTTAAGATGGCTTTTAACAATTTTTTTTTAAAGTAAATGCCAGCAGAGCTTGAATTTTATAATATTTAATAAATGGCTGGATTACCATTAGGGATACACGACACTGAGACAACTTTTATTAATAATTCTTAAGATTTTCGTTTACAATAAACGCGCAACTCTTCAAATATATATACCCGGTCTAAAATATTGATCAATTCAGAAAATCCTTTAGACACATATTACGTCAGGTACAGAAAATAATGAGTCCTTCAGAATTCAGAATGAAAATTGGTCTCCGCGACACGCACACACCCACCTTCGCGCCGACATTTTGTCGAAACGTTGAACCGTGGGTTCGTATATTTTCAAGTGTGATTCCATGATCTTATCTTGCGTCGCTTCTTATTCTGTTATGAAAAAAGAATGGAGGAGGAGAGTGAGGGAAAATCTATTGGAAAGAAGTGAAAGTTGGAGTGAAGCAGCAGTCTTCGAATCTGAATTTGACAGTTTGACGTTCCCATTCGACAACAATTTTCAACTTCCTAATGCGAGTGGTGATAATTTTCTTTTTTTCGATACTTGAACGGCTGTAAACTTTAAGTGTCAATTATAGTGATTTTGCTGACAAATCGAAATAAAATTTAAAATATTACAATTCCTATGAAATATCTATATACATATATATGCGTATATATAAATTATGATTTGTAGGACGATATTTAAGAATAGTTCATTTGATATAAAAATTAATCATTCGTTTCGACTTGCAACTTATTTCACTCCCTTATTATTAGTGAAAGATTATAAATCGTCTAAAACAGAACTGTTTTATAAACAGGCATGCAATACTTGTGGACACTTGGTTCAACTCCAAACGTTTTTCATCGTAATAAATGATATTCCTTTAAATTTTATTCTTCGATAACAAGAAAATACTTAAAGCGTTTGTATTACTGCGTATTATTTATGCGCTCGTAATATTATCAATTCACCATTAATGAATATTTTATAAATTTAATTTGTTTATTCATTGTAATTTAGATAAAGTGTCGAATATTATTAGCAAGTGGCGCTGGAGGTAAAAAAAAAAGTAGGGCCACTTTGAATGCAAAACTTATTTTGCAATTCTACATAAGCCATCAATGTTACTAAAGTCTGAGATTATTTAAAAATCGTGAGAATTTGAATGTTGAAAATTCGGTTACGAGGCAATAAGGAAAAAGTGATTGAATAAAACGCGAATGTTTATTTTTAGTGCAATAATCATAAGTAAGATTTAGATTTCTTTTTATCTAATGTGTTTGTCTCGAAAATTGAAATAGATTTCACGTCCTAGCCTTCATATTTATTACACCTTCGAATTTAATTAAGTTGCCTAAAGTAGTTATCAAGTTATGACTATAAATTTACACGCGTCTTGTCTCTATTCAAAGTAAAATGACGATATGATTTTCGTTCGGTAAACAAAATTCTCTCGTGAAATCAGCAACTACGCATCTTTCACAATCTCGCGTTCAATACGTTAGACACGGCATTATTATTATTATTGTTATTATTGTTATAATTTAAATGGGGGCGTATTGTGGTACAAGGCAGTGGGACAAATGCCCGAATGGAATATTCTTTCCAATTGATTTTCCATCAAGAAAAAAAAAGGTAAACAAGTCAATTCACCATAATCCTCTTCGTAAACGATGGCGACTCTAGTCCAGTTGAGAAAAGTCATGAGGTCCCTGAAGGCCCGGTTGAGATGATCCTGAGCCGGATACAGATTGATGCTGAACTCCTTGAAGGTCGGCTCAAAGTCGACCCTCGCCTCGAGGTGAGGCACGTCCAGTGCCTCGCAGATGCTCTGAATGTGGGCGCCGAGAAGCGGATCCGATGGGCCAAAAATCCCCTGTACGGATCGAGATAACTGCTTGCAAGCTATAACAAAGGAGCCAAAGACGTTCGCAGCCGTTAAACTCGCCCGTACCCTCCTCTCTTATGGATATCTCGGACATTATATTTAGATAGTCTCGATTTTTCATTGTCATTCGGACAAACGCTTTGTAAATTGCTTTTGGAGAGAGAGAGACGTGTATATATATATATATCTTAAGATACACGGGCGTATTCTTTAGTTTTCATGTAGTCGAGGTGTGTAATGGCATTTAATTGCTAATCAGCTGCTCTTGAATAATTGTAAAGGAGTATAGTTGAGGTGAGCGTCAAATGTAAAATATCAAAAAGTTCGTATTTATAAGCGTAAATTCAGGCAGTGCATTGTGGAATAATAATAACTTGTGAAAATTTATTACCAAATCTTACTTAATATTTCCCGATCTTTCCAGTAAATATCAATACAACGATCTATTCATTCTCCTAGCAAATAATTATTTATTAAATATATATGCAATTTTAAGCATTATTTTGTTGAACGAGTGTGAATTATTATCAATTAATTTTTCCACTTATAACGCTTTATCGGAATATCAGAATAATAAATGATGAAATATATAATATGACTTATTAACGTAGAACAGAAATATTGTTAATATTAATTCGTATAGTGGGAGCGGGTGATTTCAACGGATTCTCAGTCATATATTTTGAAGCAGAAATTAAAAAAAATGCAGTACACGAGATGTTTCCGATGGAAAAATATGAATAATTTATCATGAGAGTATGTGGATCATAGCATTGAGTTATATGATATTTTTCTGTATGGCATGTATTTATATGCTTAAGCACGATGCTGCGATGAGAATATTTGAAATTTAAGTGAAGTCTTAGAATTGCCGGGAGAAGTATTTTCAAAGTCGGCAGGTATTAAAGCATTTTCTTCAGATGCCGAAAAACAATCAGCATCGGCCAATTTTTTTCCCATTACCCACTAAGCCGTAAATACCTTTCTTTTTCGACTGCTCTCGACAAATTTAAGCCAGACAATCTAGTAATTTATGTTGGATTTAGTACTCCGATTAATATTTGATTATCCTCGTTTTAACAGAGCACAAGCAATTCGATCTTGGAGGAGTACATAATTACATTGCGCCGCTTCAAAATAATTAATAAATAGTATACGTATAGCTAAACCTTCTAATGCGCCTAGAATAATATATAACATTAATAATATTCCTTACGCTCCTTGTCATTTATAATTAAATGGTTTGGCAATTGAAAAATACAAGAGTGCGATGGAATTGGGCCGAGCTAATTCGACTATTTAACAAATTGATCTATAAAGTCGCGGTCCCGAAAAGAGTCTTTAACAAAGTTCGAAATGTAAAATCTCGTTGGGTGGAATGGGGGAGGAGTAAGTGGGAGGCGCAAACTATACGTGTTTGGGTGAGCGTTACGTCGATTATTCGTCCATGTCCGGTATATTTGGGCAGTGAGCGTATGAGGAAAAAGAGAAGCGATATATCCGCAAGGTGGTCCATGCTACATTTATTTCATCCCTTTGGTATTCTTTTCTTCGATTTCCTGCCGACGAGGACGGATCGCTTTCGTTTTGCTTGGCTGATAAGTCCGGAGCCGACGCGAGATAAGGCATTTTTTAACTTTACCAATAATTTCCTCCTGAGCTTTTGCGCGAACCCACGCGCGGATGATATGGGCTTTCGATAAAATGCATTTGTTTGTATCCATCACCTCTGGTCTACGAATAAACGATGAAAACCAATAGTTTTGCATTCGAAAGATGATACACTTTTTCTTTACAGCTCTATGCATTTTTATACCATGCAGATTTGCACGTCAGGGAAATCTTTCGAGAAAAAATTTCCAAGTTTTTCATACTTATTACTCGAATACACGGCAAAACTTTAACAATCTTTATTGAACAACTGATAGTGAATATTTGCTGAATGTAAATTGAATTTTATGGATTTTATACGATTCGCTGCTGTAGATAATTTGTCGAAGCGAAGGAGTACAAATACTTTTAAGATTTTCATTCTCATTTCTTATAAGATTTAAATGAATTAAAAATCTTTCATGCATAGCTACGTACTACAGATCATACATTAATTCAAATTCTTTATGTACATTGAATTGAATTATAAAATAAGATCTTAATCTTCGATATCTTTATTTCAAATTAATTGTGTCACATAAGCAATGTAGAAACGACAGTTTCATGTAACAATTATAACCTCAAAATATGTCGATTAACATAAATTTATGTTATTTACAATACTATAGCAATTATAAAGATTTCATATCTAAATTTATATTAGTTCAGAGGATTATTCAGTATTCAATTATGTAAAGATATAAAATTTCAATTCATTATTACAGTTTGCATTGTATTATGAATTATAAATTAAGATGTAAAATGAAAGAAATCACGAATTAAAATATGCCATTACAATATACTAATTATAAAGTTAAATTATCAAAATATCGATATTTGTAATAAATATGATATTCAAGCCGATTTAATATTCTGATAAAAAGTTCATTAATATAAGATAAAAATTTATTTATCCATTCCGTTGTAAATATTTGTAACATATAATTAACTAACAAAGTTGGATTTTACTCGATTATTTACAGTTGAACATTACATCTTTATATAGGAATATCTTTTTCTTAATTGTAGACGAAATACAAGAATTTCCTTCTTTTTTTTAATAAAATATACTAGCATATTTTTTAAGTCATATAATGTGAAAATGTAAAATTAAGTATTTGATTTTTTACACTTTTAACTATAAATAGTTTAAGCCACATATTTAATAAATTAGTTAGAATTTAAATTGTGTCATATTTAAATTGAATTTGCCCAGTACAAAGTAGCCAACTAATTTACCATATTTTACATTAATTATCATTACAATAATTAAACATATTAAATATAAGAATAAATCAAAATGTTATATGGAAAATATCAGCATGAAAACGGCAAGAGCTAGGAAAAGTCGCATTTTCATAGCATAAACAATCACTGACATTCATTATTGAAGTTTGCGAAAAATGAAATAAATTATTAATTTATGCACGCTAGTTTTGGTATATTAACTCAAAATTAAAAAATAATTTCATGGTGTTTAGTGAAATTAGAAGCAGATGAACCAAACTGAAGCCTAATAACGTAAAAGAATACAAATTATTCGATGGCATTTTTAAGGCAAGCAGATATTGTTCAAGTCAAATCCTCTTTAAATACACGTACATCTGATGAGTTTCTTAAGATAGTTCAAGAAGCGTTGCAAATGGGATTGACAAAGGCCACTGCGCTTAAATTCTCCTTTCTTCTGCGTAAAACTAAAGACGGTCCGAAATCGCATAATCGCTTGTCCAAGCACTCACACGTACACGGACCCGTGCACTCGCATGTGTAGGCGTCGCTTCAAAGTGAAACTCTGAATTCCATTGGTATGAACGGCTTATAGGTTTATGATGCGGAACCGTTTCGAGATGCTGTAAACTAACGAGGAGGATTTACCCGATGCTCTCTCCCTCTCCCCCTCTCTCTCTCACTCTCTCACTCTATCTGTGTCTATTTCTGTCCTTTGTTTTAGTGTCTAGTATAAAGCGTGATATAGTTGTAGGGTCGTGGCCGAGATGGGATCGATAGGGAAGTTACGAGCACGAGCTTATGCATATACATGGGATATTTTTATTTTTTGGACAAGACCTTAGAGGAAAATTCGATTATTATATGAGGGACGGGAGGGAAGCAGAAAATCATGGGACATTTAATAAAAGTTTATATTGGTTTAGATTTAATATCGTAGTTATATGATCGCGGTAACACCGGCTTTACAAGCAGACGATACAGCTTGAAAGGTTGCAATTTTGAGATTATTTTAAAAATATCACTAATGAAATATGAGATTTTATAACTTCGAGAAAAGAAACAGGTCCTTCCAAGTAGATTATCTGGTGGAATAATGAATTTTCTCAAAGTTTTTCCCCACAAAGTCACATTATTATACTTGAAGAAACTTAAAAATCGTACAGTTAGCGACATTGTTTGCTTAATATTTTCGCAATCTAATTTATATATATTGTATATACAATAATTTTCCTGGTAATGTCTGTTATACATACATATTAGATGCTAAAATTGTTATAATGGCTTAGCTGGGTGTAAAAAAATATACTTTTATTAATATATAAACACGACGCTTTTAATTTAAAAAGATTTTAATTTTTCATTTATATGTGTATTGCGGGTGTCTTGTAAATATGTGTGCAAATATATACATTTATCTTATACTTTTTCTTGAATGCTATCCTTTATTTCCTACTCTACTACATTCAATAATTGAAAGTCTACGCTTAAAAAGGCTTTATTTATATTAACATTATATTAACATTTAATATATCGTCTTTATGTGCTCGCGTGTATTAATATCCATTGTTCTTATTTCTAACAAGAACTTGGAATATCTTGCGTCAAAACCAGCTCGTACTTATATTCGCATCTTTATAGAATGTATGTAAGTTTAAGTAGACTCACTGCTGTATTATACATTAAATCCATCAAGCGACTTGAATTGTATTTTCTTTTACGTAGTGTAACGTGCAATTCGAATTGTAATATATCACCTGATTATTCGCGGATCAACAATTTTCTTTTTTCGGCGATTAAAATTCTATCGCCGGTAAATAATATAACGTAATGCAATATTTGCATTTTCGCGCCGATTCGCATTCCTTAAAAAATCATAAAAATTTTAGCAATAATATTTTCACAATTCACATGCTCTCATAATGCATCGAAAGAATATATTTTATAATCCTCTTAATTTCTTTTTTTCAGCCTTTCTATTTCCCAATGTAATTTGATAACAAAAGTAATAAAAAAAGAATTATATAACGAGGACTGATATAATGCAGAGAAATTAAATAAAGTATAAAAATATTATAAATGTCCGATTAGATAACTAAAATAAATATGTAATAAGCTTACATAAGCTGCGCATAAAGGAAATATATTCTTTAAATATTAAGTGAGAATATTTTTACAAAATTTAAACTTCATTCTAACATGAATTATTAATACTCGAAATGGCATTATTGGTACTAGTTATTTAGTATTAAAATAAATCTCCGCATCTGCGGATATTAAATTGTTGATTCAATCCTACTTCTGAATGTTATTAATGTGAATTATATATATAAAATTTCACATACAAATGTTATATAAAATTTACTTCCAAAAGAATGGACAATAGTAATCATATTAAGGCGTACATTAGCATATAAAATATAATCATTGATGTATTAGCTGCTGGAGTTTGTATAAGTAAAGTTGGACAGAGGTGATTGAAAACGATCGTAAATACTGTCGAGGTCAACGAAAAGTTTTAACCTGATTTCAACGCTCTGGGCCTATTCAAAATCTCAATGAGTCCGCGAAACAAGAGCGAAAGAGCGAAACAGAGTACGTAGTTAGAGAGAGGAATAGATGAGAGAGAGAGAGAGAGAGAGAGAGAGAGACCGAATGATCGCGCGGAGCGTTATTGGCGGGTGGGAGGGCGGTAGGATGGTTGGTGGTCGAGGGGCGAGGGGCGAGGGGGGTGGGGGGTGGGGAGCGACAGCGAAAGAAGAAAGGGGAAGCAAAAGAGGAGAGTGTGCAGTGTGTTGTATCAGATCGAAGTCAAGTGGCTTCATGCTTTATCGACAACTCCAGACTCTTTTATGCCAGCGTTTTATGGAAGCTACGTACTCTCTTAGCTAGCTCCTGCATATTCTCGATCGCGCCAAAGTATTAAATGAGTTTTTCTCGAATTCTCAATGTTAGATCAACGAAAATCATAGACGAACCATGGTCATCTGTACTAAGAAGGAAGGCTCGATCGTTGAATATTATGTTGTTATTAAAACCACTTTGCTTCATAATTAAACTTTCGCTTGTATTTCTGTCGATTTTATAAGTCAATTTCTTGCTCATATGTATATATATGCTCATATATATTAAAAAATTTCTTTTCGTGATTCAATTTTCATTATTTTCAATAATTATTAATGGGGAAATTTGAATAGTAATGATTATTATGGATTTATTCCTTCTCGCACTGCCATTTTCAAACGTTAATTAGAATTTTTTTAATTTGTCTATCAAGTTACTTTATGAGGATTATATATATATATATATATATGTATATGTATTGCACGGCAATTTAATTAAATATATACAATATTGCCAGTGTGTGAGACTAAAATATGATAGTAAGAAGTGACTATCGAATTAGTGACTAATGAAGCTAAATGGCTGTGTCGTTATATTCGTAAGTACATAAGATACATTAAAGAAAATTTTTATTTATAAAAAGTAATAAACTAATTTTTACAAACTCATGGATTTGAAATTTTTATTACTTCGACAATTTTCTAATAATTAATTATAAATAAAAAATTCACTATGGACATTGAATAAATATAACAATATAAGGTAAAGTAATGAAATTATGAAATAATTCATTTGGTCTGTTCTTATACGGCTTTCATATAACATTTTATATGATCATAAAATGAATTTTTATTCAACAATTAAATACACGCGTCACGTATAAAAATATAATCGAAGTTTATATTTAGTTTTATATTTAGGCTTCAACATATCCTACAGTTATATCAGTGACTTTTATCTCATAAGTATCATACAATTTCATAACTATTATATTATCATATATTTATACCATTTTGAAAAATATTTCACGAAAGCTACTGAAAATTCCAACATTCGGCTTAAATAATAAAATTAAACTAAAAAAATTACGGATCAATAATGCACAAATGCTCTCTAATTTATTATAAATCATTATTATTAAGCTACGTCATCACACTCTATTCACAAATGGCGACTTTTATTACGAACAATTAATAATTATTTCTTAAAATAAAGTAGACTTGATGCAAGTTATTTAATTGTTATTACAAAAGAAGAAGAAGAAGAAGAAGGAGAGTACGATAAAGGAAAGGGAATAGAAGGCGAGCTGCTGGTTATATCGAGATTTTCATATACATTCGTCGCAGTTAAGCAAGCTCCAACAATTTTAACCGAGTGTGCTGTCGTCGCCCATTATTTGAATACTGTGTCTACCAACCTTTTTTTGACGTTCGAAACGAATCGTCTTTAGGCACGTACTGGATATCGTACACCACAGTGGTATTGGGCAGCAGGATTTTTTCTTTGTTAATTTTATAAACGGAGTACTTGAAGGCCAACTCCGAGGGACTGTCCTTCTGATCTTCCGTAAATATGGCACCTGCAACAACCATTAGGCCTTTCACTCTAACAATGTCTCTTTAATGCAATTGTCATTGATTGAGATTGAGGTACGAATTCATAGGACATGGCTCGGAATTTTATCGAGAGCCATTGGAATGATAATCATAACAACAACAACAACAACAACAACAACAACAACAACAATCTGTTATTCACTCGCATTAATTTTAGATATCGTTTTGACATTGACAAATATTATTTATTTTGAGATGCAGTTGTGTCTGGATAATTGACAATTTAGGCAATATTTTCTACCTTCTAAATTTATATAATTATGTTAAATATTTCCGTTAATATTTCAACTCATTGCAATTGCTTAATTCAGAGGCATTTCAACAATTTATCGCCCTTCGAATACCACGAACTTTGTATATTCATGGATAATTCTCAAAATATGAGTTTTAAATTCTAAATGAATTATTTCATGCATTCGTAACTGTTGCTTCTAATCACTTGTATTCGTATGTTATTACCAGTAACATATTACCTGTTACGCGCTGAAACTAAATTTCATATAAACTTCAAATCAATTTCTTTTTGCTTCTCAAATGATACAAGAAAAATTGTACTATTACTTTTAAATAGAATCAATTAATTGCAGTTTAGTGCAGCTGCACTGAATGATAAGGTAGAAAGAATAAGGTCTTAATTAAGAATTTTTATGATACTTAATAAAATCGTGCTGCAATTTTTAATAAATTCCTCGAACGTAAGATAAAAACGTTAAAAAGCAAAAACTGTCATAAAGTGCAGATCGATAAATATGGGCGATAGTATTTTCTTCATTACAATCTTTTAAATTTGTTAACCATGACGAAATTATAGATAATCAAAGGACTTGAAACAGACTAAAATAACATGTAAGCATTATCGTATATTAATGTTAATGTAATAAAAATGTTTATAAGAATAGGAATACATTATGATAATTTATCTTTATTTCATCTGTATTTTAACTTTTTAATAATGCAAGTGATAAAAAAAAGGTAGGCTCTGCATAAAACAACGACATAATGTTGCGTCCTTTATTAAAGTGAGCAATGAAAATCCTTTGGTTTTGTTGATTTGAAGGGGAGAGAGGGATATTGTTGTTTCGTACAGTCTGCTCAATTCCACAAGAGTGTGGTTGGCATGACTTGGCATGATTTGGCAAAAGCCATTTATTTAGATTCTTGCGAAAGCGGGTAAACGACACCTCACTTCAGTTATCTCGGGAAATTTGTTGAATATGATGATCCTTGACACGTGAATAGGTTGTCCACTTGGAGCACCTCGTGGCATTTACATGCAAATCAATTGTCTACGTAGGCCTATGACTGGCCGATTTATTATTGAAATTGAATTTTACTCTCTCTCTCTCTCTCTAATACATAGACTGTTTAGTGATTATATATGTTTTACTGTCCGTATATAGGTTACTCGATATCTTTTTGCTTCATAGTATCTGGAACTTGAAGTTGAAATGTGTTTTTGCTTACAAATATTATTACTAAAATTTCACAAATATTTTGGAACATATGTTAGAAAACAGTTTTAATCAACTATTCGCATCGTTTGAAGAGGCTTATGATTCTCTTAGAAATGCCGGAGATCTTATGAACGGGAAAACAATGATGGGGCTTACATACGAAGGAATATTTCGATGTTAAATCTTATGTTAGCTTATAAACTTGTCAATATTAAATTTGGCAGGTTGGGTGTGGATAATTAGGATCATAAGGATATCGTAAGGATTATAAATGAGAGTTTGCAATATATATTTCATTAGTGGTAATGATATTTGAGGATTGAGTGATTAAATGCATTTGAAACGGAGAAAATGTTAAGACATCTGGCCATTGAACCTACACGATAAAATTAACTAAGTGCAGTTCATAACAAAGTTTGTAGCTGTAAAGTTCATATAACGAAGTCGTCGATATACCATCGTTCTCTCCTTCGACTCTGTGAATTAATGACTTTAGTACAGTGACTGGGATGGCGGTAAAGCATCGTATTCTTCGTAGTGGGTGGTGACAGTGGCGCCACCACGGCACGAGTTTTAATTAGATTCGAATAATTGCTGTGAAATGAATTACTGATTTCGAGCGGCGAGGGAACTGTATGGCTTTGATACAAGTAGCGCAAAGACACTTTTATACCGGAGCCCACTACCCCAACACACACACTCGCCCATACGTATATATATATATGTGTGTGTATATCCGGTTAAAGAGCCGCGGTTACAGTTTAATGCTAATTTTTTAAATAAAGGGAATTGAAGCCAAAATGTACGAGATAAGATACTTGAAACGCCTTGCGAGCAAAAAACAAAGTATTTGACCAAGGAATTTATCCATTAAGGAATAGAATTTTTGCTCCTTTTTAAAAAATTCTTATTAAATTTCATTACGCCCGCCCATACATACGCACACAATTCGACCTATTAAATTTCATACAATGTATATAGAGTATGTAATACGTCCTTTTCTCTTTTTTTTAATTATCGGATTTAACGAATATGTCGCATTACGGGAAGCTTTCCGCATTTTAAGCTACATGAATACTAAATAATATACACGAAACCCATAGTTTTTGAAAAATAATTTTTATCATCGTATAAAATATTAATATGTATTATATGTAAAGTTAATGCGCTCGGAATATTCATTAGCCTGGCCTCATAATTGAACCTTAAAATGCGACGTTCTCGCATTAACATTATATTAAATACTTCATATTAATATACATAAACATTATATTAAATGCTAAGAGATCGTGGTGTCGATTTTAAGGTAAAGTATATTAGATAATATGCTTAATACGGGGTAATTTGGGATATTATGACGGATCGACATTTAGTGAATTCAATCGGTTTCTATCATCGCATTAGCTATTATACGAATCATTAGATTAATAAAATTTTGTCAAGTGCTCTAGTGTTTATGTAAAATGTAGTGATGAAAATTCAGTTAGTGCAGGCAAATTTAATAGTTGCAAAGTTGACTAAATGTTGCTCCACACTGGAATACTGCAGCTAATAAGTTGGTAACTATTTGAAATCCCATTGTCTATGGGATAATGCAAGTACGTTCCTTTTATTTAGAGAAAAAAAAAAGTTAACAAGATAATTTTTAACTCCTCTTCGAAATCTCTTAATTATAGAGGACAATCTATACATCAGTAAAAAAATATCCCCAACATTGTTTACGATGAGCTAACGACAAGCTGACCATTATCGTTATGCGAATAATACAAATGATAAATATTAGCACAATTTTCTTGGGGAGTGTAAAGCTAACGACGAGGAGCTAAAATTCATTTTAAATAATAACAATCATTAGTGAAAAGAAATTATATGAAATTAAATTGGATGTATCGATCGAGTATTCTGTTCAGTGTGAATTCAGCATCCATAGAACTAATTTTATTCCCTTGTCTGTCCATTTCATCTCCATTCAAATTATATGAATTTCACGCTTCATATTAGTGACAGAGTTAGACATTATAGTATGAAAATTTGTAATTTTATTAGAACGCTAATGAGAGCTTGAATTATGAAATTTATATGAAGCGAGGAACAATGTTTTCTCAATTGATTGAGCCCGCGAACGTACAAATATATACAAATGTATCTGTTGAAAAACACTTGGATTTCTTCACGATCCATTCAGCCGATCAAATCAATGAGCCACTGATGACACGCTTGCATTCGAAGGGAATAATCGCCAGGCCAATACTAATATTCCAAATGGCAGGATTCGGAGTCAGGACTATACTTGTTACTCGTAGGGACGACGAGGCGGGCCGAGCGCGACGAAGAATCCAATAAGAAAGGAGCTGTAAATGGGGAGAAAGTGGGGGCTGCGCTTGGCTTTGGGAAATCCTTGTATCGGCAAATCATATTGAAATTCACAGGGGGTGCGACAAAGAAAGTGTCGGCAAAGAAAATTCGCACCGTCAGACTCGGCCGCGCTCTTGCTTTTGATTGTCCAGGCCAGAGGTTTGAACCTGAATAAGCCAATGTGGTCGCCTCCACAGGTCCACGAATGGCCGTTTACGCGACAATTTATGCTGACTTATCGCCAACCAGAATGTCCAATTGAGAGCCCCACAGACGCTCTCCAGGTCTAATCCAATGCCATTATCCGAGGAGGACAGATATACGTTCGCGCTCGAAATCTTGACGCAGAGAGCGTGGAATGCTGGAGAAAGCCGAGCCATTTCGCCTTTAATTACTCCTCGATTGTCCCGCGGGAATTTTATTCCAGGATATTGCCTTCAGAATTCAATTATTCAAAACGCATTTTTCCCCACCACTTTATTCCTCTTTTTATTAATTTTGAAAATCTGTTATGGCTTAATCCTCCCGGGCGTAATTAAACAGATGGCTATTCGGACTCATGAATGTATTTTATGACGGTGGATTGGAATAAAATTGTTGAATTTTCAAGTGCACTCTGAATATAGAAAAACTAAATTAAAAATGCGGAAAAAATCCTTTATATTTATAGGGGAATACAATAAGAGATATTTTCAATTCGGGAGTACTGTGTAAAGGCAGTGCGGTATTATTGTTTGAGCGTTGGAGTTTCGTGTAACAACTTGTTATGCCTGGCCTTTAAAATTCGACAGAATAGTAATAACGGATGTGTAGCTCATTAACTACTCATCGGTAAGAACCTTAAAATAACTTTATGCTAACTTTCGTAGTTACCGATGTCTTGTGTATACATTAGTTTGATAGAATAATGTCTACGGGAGTAAAGAGAAGTTGCCTTTCATTGCAAATACATGAATTTTCATTTAACATTGAGATACTCGCCTTTCCTGTGGTCTCCCACGCATCCATCACTGCACTCTCTCAATTTCAAAAAAATTAATTTTCTTTTCTAATATTACATACATATATAAACATATATATTCAGACTTATTTTCACATGACTTTATTAGAAATTTGTAATGTATATTACCAATTATATATTTATCGTTATTTTACTCAAAATATACTTAATATTTCTTGAATAACAAATTAATTCATAGAGTAACCTGAATAATTCGTAAATATCCAAATCTTCCGTTGAAGTAACTGCAATTCTTTCAATTGTCAAACCTATTCATCAACAATTGCATTTCTCTGTTTAATTAACTTTTCTTTTCTTAAAGAAATTTTTATATAAAGCAACAGTATTTCAGACTACTTTTTATTATATATATATATATATATATATATTTCGTGAAAAAATTATAAAATATCGTTGAATAATCACTGAATAAGAATTTCAAACTAAAATATGTGTCTACTCTACAATTTAAAATTCAATAAAAATTTATGAACTATACATATTCTAAAAATTTTTATAGTCTTATAGTCAACCTAACATATATTAGAAAAAATCTTTTACTATATTTTGTAGAATGGGAGAAGTCAATAATTTAGATTTCCAGGTCCAATTTATCTACTATAAATACTACTATAAAATACATATTACATTTTCAAATAAAATGATTTTCACCTTTGCTCGAAAATTCCTTTTATCTCTCAAAATTTACAAGTCATTTGGAACTTTAAATAAAATTATTTTATAAATTTTATATTATATTTATGTTTGGATTTATGAATTAGTTATTAATATCTGTATGCCATTAATTGATAATTAAAATATTAATCTTATGATAGGAATATTGTTTAATGTGCAGTGAAAAATTTTGGCCAAAAGTAGAAAAATGTTCAATAAAATCAAACCAACAAAAATGTATATTTATTAATAGATATAACAAGTATCATATAAATAGATATAAAAAGCAAAGTGAAATATCTTTGAATTTGAATAGTTGAAGAAACGCAAAAGCAAAATAAAACCTCTAGATAAAGATTAGGAATATTACAAAATATATTGCTTATTCCTTCAGTCTCATAGAAGTCACTTTGCTTCAAGTGCACTTCAATTGGGTCTTAAAGCCACGTAGTAAGACTTATCTTGAGAACACAGAGAGAGAGAGAGAGTGAGAGAGAGGGGGCGGGGTGGGGAGAGGGAGCGAGTAATGGAGGGAGGGATGGAGAGAGAGAGAGAGTTAGCGAGCATGTAAGTTACAAAGTGTGACGAAGGGGAGGGGGTTGTTCAGCAATCAGAGTTGATGTTGCGTAGGAAATGTGTCGGGTAATGCAGCCGTGGCGTCCGAGGATACAATTTGATAATACACTTCCGGCTTTATAAATGCATTATTCGTTGTTGTTGGTGTGTGTGTGTCATCGTGCATCTGTTACGTATTTTGGTTTTAGACGGTAAAATTTGTTAAAATAATTAGCAAATGTTTTTAACTTTTTTAGCTAAGCACGAGATGATTAACAGATTTATATTAAATTTTGTAAGATACTCATTAAATTAAAAAGTTGCATTTTCTATATAATCCGTGAACGTCGTGTCAAAGTCACTCCAATAAATTGTTGTTCATCTATGTGTGCAATAGCGAGTTTTACCGTTTTTATCAAATAATTATATATTCCTTGCTATCGGTGATTTTTTTTCAATTTTTCAATTCAATTCTCGAAGAGAAATAAGCAGACAGATATTGGGCTATTTTTCATTTGCGCTTCTACAAGAATATTTTCTTCAAATTATTTTTCAATCTCAATGTTTTGCATTAAATGAGCTATCTAAACAGAAAGTCATAACAAACGTATTGAGCTTTGCTCGGTAAATATAATTGTCATCGGTAAATGTATACCAGAAATTATGTTGATGATGTCATACAAGCGTGAAAATATGTGTGATATCGACATATGTGCAAATGAATGAGAAATGCATTAAAATATAGGATTGCGTTTGTGCCCAGAGATTAAAGATCAAAAACCTGAATACTGAATATATGCGGGAATGAGGTAAAAATTCTCTATAAGCATTAGCTGAATTTGCAGGTTTTTGTTGCGTGCCAAGTAAATTACTCACTCTCTCTCTCTCTCTCTTGTAATTAGCATGAGTTTCGACGTCAGCGTGCGTTTCCTACTCCAAGAATCCCTTTTTCCTCATATCTTCGTCCCCTTTATCAGGGTATTATTTGTTTGCTTGCGTCTAGAATGTCGGGCCAGTCGTTTGCCAATTATGTTTTAGCGGCAAATGTGGTGTCGGGCAAAGCGTCTAGCAAAGTTTCTATTATTGTTCCATCGGATTCCATGGCTCGTACGAGAGATGCGCCGATGTAGCCGAGTGCAAGCGAATGGGAATTGCGCGATGCTCGAAAATAAAAATGGACGATTGGTAAGGTGGGGGGGGGGGGGGGGCCGAAAGAGCGCCATTAGTGAGTTGTCGGAGCCGCAGGTGTGACGATTTTCGAGCGGTTGGACCGTTTTGTTAAACCTCCATGCACTCCATGCATTCCCCGGTTATTATGACGGATTAGCGACAAATATAATAGTCTTTTGTTGAGCTTTTAATTAGGTCAGATTATTATGCTATCTTTTGTCGAGCTTATCGAAGGGGAACGCGCGATTAATGCGCGTAGAAGATCGGAAATGGAGAACATTTTTTCACATTTTTTTAACGACTACTTTATATAAACACTCTCTTTGGCGTAATTTTGCGACTGATAATTATCAAATTATCTCGATGCTTTCGGATGTGTTTGAGTGTTGATAGCAATGCAGCTAAATCGCATATCCATCATAAATCCATATTTAAGGAAATAATGAGCCTTAAAATATTGATTTCTCAATTGCCAATAAAGCACTCCTTATTATTCTAAATACGTAATAATTATTAAAAAGTATAGGTAAATGTTTAAAAAAGTTATAATAGTTTGTGAATTTTTGTTGTCTCGATGCTGTGGAGGTGAGTGAAACTTTCAAATCAATTGATTCAGATCAATTTATTAGACATGTACGTGATTACGCACAGCTAATATTCGTCTACGATTGTTTTGTAAAAATAATTTCTACACAGAATGACTTTGCCCTGAGATAGATATGAAATTAGTTGAACAAGCGTCCGTCATTATTAATAATAATTCATCGCTTGGATCGACGTGCGGGGTCGAGAGAACCGTGGTAATGTCACGTACTACATGGCGTTTAACGTTTTTTCACATTCAATTATTTACAACAATTAGAACGCGATACCATTAGTGGCATAAACAATACCAATTAGTTATTCAGTGGGCATTAAGAGTTGGCTCGAAGGTGGTAATAATAGCTTTAGAGATATAGCAATTACCTGGTTGGAATTACGCAAATGCTCTTGTAAATTAGTTTTGCAGAATATGTAAATGCAGAGAGTTGCGCTATTTACATTATTTAGCGAAACTGTTTTTAAAATCGGATGAAAATATGTTGAGCATGATATATTCGTTAATTACGTTGAATTGAGCGATCGCTCATTTGCGGCGGGATTCGAGCTCACGAAATGCTTGCTTGGCTTACTTGGCGAATGGCAACACGTATGGTATTTAGAAAAATGAAGTGATTAAGCATTAAGGCAGCGGGGCTTTAATCGAGGATAATATTAGGTAAAGTCGGATTCTTATGCACGATAGTCTGGTGGAATACTTTAGTGGGAGACACGTGAGCGGGCCAGTCGGGAAATTACGGAGACGTAATGAAAACGAAGCTAATTTCATTGGAATCTGGCGGTAATCTTTAAGGATACATTCACGAGCTCTACAACATACACAACCACGAACAATCATAGAAATATATATATATATATATATGGCGATCTCTGGCAATGTAACTTTGATTATATCGGGAGAATACCAAGCAGTTCTTCCGAGTATCATTCTTGGTAGCGCGAGTGCTTAAGGTAATTACGGAAGCTGACCGCATCGTTGAAAGTAATCGCTATTTAAAGTACACTGGCCGCGTATCGGAGGCAAGAGAGACAAATGTGCCATACAATTGCAATGTCGGTATCCCTTTATATTTCTCTTCTAAATATTCCCTTAATTATTTGTGGATTTATAGGTACTTTTTCACCGTTGACTTTGTGATGACGCGGGGAGGCCCAATTAAGGTGAAAAAGATCCTTTCGTTTCAATATAATTTTGCAGTTTATTTTTATTATGCCAACGGTGTGCTCGAGTGTATTTACTTTCTATTTTCGTTGTCTCGCCCCTTCCGAAATAATTACACTATTTTAAACAATAAATAATGCTGTTTAATTAATTTATCCGGGACGCTGAAAGCAATTGTTCCGTTCGGTTAAAATTATCATTAATCGTGCTCTTTTTCACCCTGCGTTTGTACTTGACTTTTATGTTTGTTATGCTATTGTTGTGTCTTTGCTAGTGGTGTCTCATCGATTGAAATAACAAATGTCATTGTGCAGAGGATACAATTCAAATTAAATGCTGCGTGCGCTGCCTACCGCCGCAAAACAGCGAAGATAGCAACGAAGTCGATCATTTTTCATCCCACTATTGAGTCGATAGCAAACGAGTCCTATCATTATTATCATTATTATTATTATCATCGTCATTATTATTAATAACGAGGAATTACGAGTGCAAAGAGCGAGGCTCGTCGGCTGGGAGAGCGATCGCGTGTTGTTATAAAGCAACGGGAGTAAGTTGAGTAAGTGTCGTTTTTATAATAAAGAATTCGTTGGCGATGAATTCGATTGCGCCTATCGATTGCGCCTCCCTCCAGCAGTCATTAAAACTTGAGGATTCAATTTCCTTGCCCGGCCCAATGGCTAATTACACTGGCTTATAGAGCGAGCGAAACTTTGGCCGCACTTTTTCTTCGTAAATAAATGGACAATTTTAGAGTGATTTTGCGGGCATTGAGGGGCATTAAGGGGCATTGGGCGGGAGTGGGCCGTTAACGTAAACCAAGCGGGAGAATTAAACTGGCGCACTCCCGGCCTCACTCCAACCCAAGTAGATCGTTTTAGTTAATAACGCGGCAAGTCAAGCCTCGCTTTAACGTCGTGGAAAGTGGGTGGGTGGGTGGGTGGGTGGGGGGGGGGCGCAGCTCGGACAATGGCTGGGAGTGAGTTGTTGGGCCCGGATGGCCGAGGAGCGGATCGCGGGAGGAATGGCGGGAGGAGGCGCCCCGTTCTTGAGCAGCCGGGAGTTCGCGTGTGCGTGCGGGTTGCGCGGCTCAGGGGTTCCCCACTCGGCACCTTGTCGCGCCTTCTCCCGGGCGTGCGTCCGCATTCCGCTGCCGTTTATTCAATCGATCGTGGGGTCAATTCGGGAGGACCGAGTTGGTCACTCGGCGGTGAAAGAGACTCGGCGAGTTGAGGAGGAGGAGGAGAGGAGGGCTTTGTTATTTGAGAGAGAGTAGTTTGGCAGCCGAGGCACTCCGCGGCTCTTTATTTGGCTGGGCCGAGGAGGACGTTGGTGAAGTGCCGAGCGATGGGAATGTATGCGAGGGTGGCTGAATTTTTTCTTCGGTTGCTTAAAGCTCCGCTTGATGCCATGAATATGTAAACGAGGAGCGCTTTAACGAAAAACTAATGTTTGCTCTCTTGATAATTGCTGATATAATAATCGTGGACTTTCGGAGCTCAAGGTATTGTCGAGCGGTGGGATGTCATGGCTCGTTATATTAATCTTAATATGTGAATAGCTTCAACCGGGCACTGAAATGTCAAAGTGAAGCTATTTTAAAGGCATTTGGAGTTGGCCAAGTGTGGTGAAAAAAAAAAAAAGATGAGAAGGGAAACGAGCTTGATATGTAAAAGCGGGAGCTGGTCTTATTTGCACAAGGGAGCTTTTAGTTCACGCGGAAGTCTTTGAAGGTCGGGTCGATAGTTTGATGTCATTTGCGATCGAGAACAGGGCAATCCCTTATGAAGCAATCGAACGAACGGTTGGCAAAGCTAGGCGAATAAAAAGAGCCGAAGAAGCAGAGGAATGCTCGTTGTAGATATGATTTGTGGTAGCGTTTCGTCGAGTGCTCGGCTCATACATTGCAAATCAATGAAATTCCCTTTGCATGTGCAGTTGCAAATGTTTCTCCAAAGGAAATTCTCAGCTCCGGGCGTTTTTGGAGCTGCTTGTTTGCAAAAGCCAATATCAAGTCGAAACATTAAATTATGCTCGTGATCATCATTGGCACCGAGCGCTTATCGACGAAAAAGCATTTTGAGGGCGAGATGTTTTGGCGATCCGAGGAATAATTAGCCGCGAGATGGGCCATCATCGTGTTGGCGTTCAACAGAGCTATAAACAGAGGGCAATATTTTGAAAACAACAGCAAGACAACGCAATTATCATTCGATTATCGCTGAATTAAAGACGAGCGTTTGCCATTGTTGATTGGGCAATGTCAGTACAGTTCGGAGGGATGTGATGGCGAAGAATCGCGAGCAACCGACCAAGCGACCGAAGAAATATTTATTCGAGTGTAAGGTGTCCCTCGCAGGAAAGCCAATTCTTAGATAAACTTAGCATGCCACATACTTACATGTAAATATGGCCTGCGATAGGGACATTTGCGCAGAGGAAACATATAAAGTCCATCGAAAGCCGTGGTTTTACGAGCGGACAAAAATTCAGGAGAGTCTGCACATTTACACATACTGATTTTTATTATTTATTTATCATTCTGCCATTTATTCCGATTGTTTTATAGTAGTGTCCTTCCTGCCTGCTTCTCTTCCCTCTACTTCCCTCCGTTTCCCTACCCTCCCCACTCACTCTCAAGCCTACTCGCGCGGACGTGCAAATGCACACGCGCGCACACATATTTACGCATACGCACACTCACTCGCTTGCTATACCAATAATGGAGAAAATGCGATATAAATCAGTACATAAGAAGATTAGGGGTGGGGGGTGGGTGGGGAAGGGAGTTTCTTGAAACATCATCTCTATTGGATATAGGAAATCGATTTTTCAATTCTTAGTTGATTTGTCACGTTAATGTTGGAATCTCCTTTTTTAATTATTCTCACGTAACGTGAAAGCACGTGAAATTGAATAGACGCCTCTCCATCAATATTGTAGAGAATTTGTTTAACTGTTAAAATAACCTGTGCTCTAAATTAATTTGCATGTCAAAAAATACTTTTTATTCATTAAACATAATGGAGAACATCGAATGGTTAAAATTTTCAATTAGTAATATAATTGTACTTGGTACAAGGATCCCATTACTTTGTATAACGTGCGTGATATTATTTATGAAAATAAATGGCCAATTTCTTTACTTTAACAAACACGTAAATAAGGCAATTTATTTTTCTATAATACAGTTATTAATTTGGATTGAAATTTAAAAATCAATGTATACATGTGTTCATTAAAGTTCGTGTCTTTTGTCCAAATATTACTAATAATAATAAGGCCTGTTTGGATCTGGAGCTGTTATTATTACATTTGTAAGCTATTTATAACGATGAGTAGTAAATACGGATAAACTCATCATAACCAACACATGCTTATTTGTATTTCTCTTTAGCTCCTATTTGCGTACACAGCCAATGACGTATGCGCGCGCCCCTGTGCACACGGTCGTGTGGATTTGTGCGCGCGCACGTAGGGGCTCGCGAGCATATAGTAAAATCCGTCAGCAGCCTCATTGAGAAGATATGTTATCACTCGATCGATTTCCGTTAACCCGCGGGATTGAATGTGCGGCCCATAATTGTCGCCCCATTTCGTCGCCCGTTAACTCTCATCAATGATAATTTGCATACTTCCAAGTGCAATTCCACTAAATAACAAGTGCCACCCCCCCTCCCCCCTCGAATAAAGCACGTGCCTCCGGACTGCCAAGGACTCAACTTATCCTGATATTATGATCGTGGATTGATCGAAGAGTCGATTAGTCGGGCGATGCTTGCTTGTCAACTTGGTCTCGAGTTTCACTCATCTGCATTTGCGAGAAGAAAGTGTGCTGGGATAATGAAAAAGCTTATGAATATCAAGACCGGCGAAGAATTGAAGTAGTGGGGTAGGTCAATCGAATTATGCAAAGATAAAGGAAACTATATCGGTCCAACGATCTACTGCGAGACTTTGAAACCAAGGATTCTTATTGATCTTTTGATGTTGGTGGAGGGAGGCGAAAATGCAGCTGCTGCAATCAATATGGAGCTCTTAATTTTTAATACTCGATTGACAATCGATTTATTTTGACAGTGACGTTCGCCTCAACTCTCCTTAATTATCTTTCACTTTTGCTCGGCTCACTGCTGAATTTATTCCCTCCTTGCCTCATCGTGCATATTCGTCTCCTCGCGATCCCCGAACATTCATCTCTATCTTATAAGACTTTTTAATTTCGCCTATTCCAGAACTTTTCTATACGTAAGCACAGCTATCATTAATTTATTTTCATTTCAATCTCCTTCTCGCCCTTCCAATTAACTTCCAAAATTTCGATTACGCGACCCGTGCCGCTGATGCTCGGACGCCTCCCACTTCCCCCATACCATCGCGTCAGCTCTTTCTTCTTCCCTCCTCTTTCTTTAATACTATTTATTCTCCTTCCTCTGATTTATCTTACCTCCACTTAGCGCAAACTCAATGGTCGAGAGAGGCTTGCTCTAATTGGAAAAGACGAGTCATGGAGGCTGGGAGGTTGGAACGTTCTACGGCGATGGCAAAGACGGCAATGAGTTACGCCTCGTAAGGGAAATGCGCCGAAAAAAATTGATAATTAATTCATCGATTGCTTTGGGAGAAAAGAGAAATTATGAAAGTCAATTTCAGGTTAGCGTTGATTTGAAAACCAGAATGTTGGAAAATAAGTGACTCCACCATTTTATTGTAGAAGGTCATATAAATAAAGATGCTCGACGCTCATGCTTATTATAGGCATTTTTATAGGATCTCTACCAAATTAATATTGCAAATATATGGCAACGATACTTTCATTCCCTCTAGAACAACTAGCACACATGGCGCATTTATTCGAATAGTCGTTTATCTGCAAGTTAAATTAATTTTTAATAAAACCATGCGCAATGATTTTCTGCATGTTAAATTTTATACAAAACATTTTTCAATTATTATCAATTTAGCAGAAATTCATTTTAGTATGACGCTGTAAATAAACGCGGACAACGCTTTTTTTTTATTAATATAAAGAAAAAAGAAATAAAAAAAATAAAAAAAAAAAATTAAAAGATTAAAAATTAAAGGAAAGCTACAATTTAACAATTGACATGAAATGTTGTTGATATAGAATTATGAATTGAGAGTGATTTTCTAAGCCCATTAATGTATAACAAAATTAATGTACCAGCTTCTCTATACACTATTGATGGATGTATTTAGAGGAAACTTCAGCTAGCTCTCGAATATCAATGTAATCCAAAGAAAATATATTTACAGTAATTCTATATAAATTGATTATATAATCCAAGGGCTTTACATTTCCAACTTCAAATTAATCTCTATAAGAATTATTTCATATTGACTGTGTAATACCTTAACTGACAATGTCATTAATAATATTATTTATTGTAGAAAGAACATTGGGTCTGACATATTATTTATTGATTGAAAATTTAGACAACAATTATTATTAGTAAACAATTATTATATAAAGTTTCAACTACTTTTGGCTTTGATACTTGAATAGTTTTATTTAAAATTGATATAAATTGCAAGCAAAATCAATAAGCGAATGTGCGTTGTAAAGTGAATCAACGAAATTAATTTGTATGCTCGTAAATCGGTATGATAGTGTAAATTCATTGAATTAAAAGAAATGTTTATTTCCAAATGGAATACATTTTCTGAAATTTCAATTTTTGCTATCTTGTAGATAGCCAGAGGCATCGATTAAATGTAAAATATTCAAATATAGCGTTGTCACCTACCTGATCTTTAATCTTGCAATTATTTAACCGAATCAATGAGAGCATAATAATAAACTACGACAGTTAAATGAAATAATGAAAGACTTCTCATAATGAAAATACTGTAATAAGTCAATCATATTGCAATTAAATTACCAAGTATAACATTTCTACAAGTTCAGTTTCACTTAAAAATAGTCACAAATTCATTTAACAAATTAAAGCCTCGTGTCATCTTTCAATTGCTATTCAATTAAAAATGAAGGTATTTCTCGTTTCAAAGAAATACAATATAATTTATGATATATAAAAGATTTTAAAAAAAGCTCTTTTAGCTTTCTTCGATAAAATTATTTTCGGATAAATATATATTCAAACATTTATTTTCAAGTTTTCTTATGTGAATTAAGTACGGATAAATTAAATCATTCGTTCCTATAAAAATTAAAAAATATTGATTTCATAAATAGCTTTAGCGTTAACTTTATTAATTTCTCGAAAAAAAAGCAAAAAAAAACGAAAAAAACCAAAAAATCATCAAAATTATCAGAGTAACTCATCCAGAATGGTTTAATCTCCTACGAAACTGTACTTTAGTTATATATTATTTCGAAAATATATTACGAATAAGCGCTTGGACCATTAATTTCAAAGATAAAACTTCATTTATAATAAGTGATAAATACACATGTAATAACAATAACTAAAATCATTTATTAAATTAAATAATAATTGTATCTATTAGGGTATATATTAATGTAATGCCGTAAATAAATCGATATGAAAATTAGAAAACGTATTCACTGCAAGAAGACGTACATTAAGAATTAAATAGCACATGCATACCACATTGCTTAATTTACATAACAAATTAGACGATAATATTTTCAACAAATAGCTCATTGTTTAAAATTCTTTACAGGTAGTTTAAATACTTTTACAACATAATGAATTAATGGCATAATAAAACGTTTCGACGCTTATTTTAAAAAGTCTACTGAAACACACTTGAAAATTTCATTTAAATATTTTTAATAATTTAAACCCACATATCATACGAGCAAAAACTTTATGAATAAAATATACACGAAACGTCATTATTTTTTACAAACGTAACAATGCAAGTGTTGACGACTATTAATAAATACACACATATATATATATGTATATATATTCGTAGTTATATACAGATAAATACTTCTTCAAACATAAATTTAGAAAATTGTGGAAAGAAAATAGGAAAGCTTACTTTGCCCTAGAAATGTCCTTGGTAAGCTCTACGTGAGTAAATATATAATGGAAGTAAGATAAATAATTTCAGCTTAAAGATAAAAATAAGGATAAAATCGTAGGACTTTAATTGTATATTAATGCAAAATACATATATTTGAAATTAAAGTTTACGTAATAAAGCGAGTTAATTAATTTAAACAAACAAGTTTGGCAATTTTAACAAACTTTGTATTGTCCGCCTCTGATAGATTTTCACATCCCATAATTCCAATTCAATAAATATATTGATAATTGTTCGTAAAACCCGAGTCTTTGTGAATAATGTCCTTTATGTGTAATTGCGCTGCCGAGTATGACGGCGAGACACTTGCGACTTTGCATAGATCGTAGACAAAGCATTTGTGGATGAATCTTGCCGAGTAGTTGCAGATACGTCGGTGGTGGGGGTAGATAAGGGAAGTTTTTAAGGGGCTAAAAAGACAATGGCAGGGGCCCTTTTTCTATCGTCACGCCTCGGTTTTATATAATTGACCGGTGCAATTAATTGTCTGTCGGGATTAGAATGAAGAGGCGTTCACTTAAACAATTTCAATATTATTTGCAGCTTTTCAATTATTACATTGATAATCGCCCGATTGCGTGGACGTTTATGTGCGACTAAGATCGAAACTCCAGGCAATAGTGCCCACAGTTGTACATATTTCAATTTATTTTTCGAAAAAATTGATATTTCAATTCATTTACCGGACAATTGAAAGCATCGAGGATTTCCAATCGCGTGAGTTATGGTTCGAAACAGCTATTGTTACAGTTAATTGTTATACTGAAATTCTCCCGAACTTTACAGAAATTACTTATTATTCATTGTTGAAAGAAATGTATTTGTAAAATCGACTACTAATTTAATTCCTAAAAATTGTTTCGTGCCTTGTTTCACGTATGGTTATTTTTATATTTTATACGTTTAATAATTTAATCGATAATTTCAGCGATTGAAAAGCAAGGGATTTAATTGTTAAAATATAATTACGATGCCGTGTAACTACACGCTCTCATGAAAGCCATTAAAATAAATATGCAAACTTTATTTGTTATCAAACTTATGATATTCAGTTGTTTTTTTTTCTTTTTGCAGTTCCACGAAGGAAACTCTCTTCCTGAATCATTTTGAAATATTATCGCGCATTCTTTAAAAGCACTATATTATATTATTTTCATTCGCAAATGCTTCGCAATATATTTCTCGTAATCCACTAATTATTTGCCGAAATGGCAACATTATCAGTTCATCGCTCAATCAACAATAATACCTTGTGTGCACACTGGAAATTGCATTGGAAAGTACCAAGACACTTTTCACTAAAGATACTCGCATTATCAGAAGCCAAGATGCAAGCACAATCCACAATGCAGAGAGTAGGACCTTAGGAGTAGGTTCGTTAGGACCTAGAATCATCATCACCACGACCAGGATGGCAATAGTGAGGGGCACGTGGCCCTCTCAAGTCGGCATTTTCCGGAAATAGGCTTCCTCTCTCTCGGGCATAGGCGATGAGCGGCATCGAGCAAATCCCCCGACCGAACTCCGCAGCCGCACATGTGGGATTCAACGCCAGACGAGCCCGGCTACTCGCACTACTGGCAAATGCTTTAAGCTCTCGAGAAGCATGCAGCCGTGGGAGTGAGAGGGAAGGGCTCGCGAAAGTAGACATAAATAACTCATGCTGCGTACGATGGGCCGGCCGTGGTGATAAATAAGCAGGAGCCCCGATGCGATGAAATTCATGGAGAGAGGGCGGGAGGGCGGGAGGGCGTGCGGCCACGAGGACGAGAGTCCAGCGAAATAAAAAATGAGCGAGAGAGAGAGAGAGAGAGTAAGAGTAGTTTGTAGGGAGGGTAGGTAGGGTTGTGCCGGTGAGATCGAAAGCAAACAACTCGACAAATGGAGGACTAAGAGGAGGGATTAGAGGCGACTTTGGAAAAAAAAGTCTATTAAGGTATTTAAGCTCTTGGCTCTTTGTGAATTAGATACCTTTCGTTTAACTCGCTTGTTTTCCAATTTAACGAGCATCGAGATTTGCCGCTTTTCGCCGCCACCAATGATGCATACCGAGAATTTAATTCCCAAAATGTTTTCCTTGTTATTGGCCTGGCGGGAAATTATTTATTGCTGCATGATTGCTGCATGGCCTTTCCCCAATATCCGATGCTTGTAAAAGCGCTAAATTTTAACGGCTTACGATAATATAGAGAGCAGCTTACTAAAGTAGCAAGTAGGCAAAAATAATGAAACTGTTGTATAATATTTGCTACCCTACCACCCTCCATCCATACTATTTATGAGAGCATAATTTAGAGTATTATAAACTCTTATTATTTCTCCCACCCCCCTCTCTCTCTCGAAAAGTTCATTAAATTTTCAATAGATTTAATCTGGCTAAAAATGTTATTATTTTGTATTTGAGAAATTTATGATTCTTTTCCTACGTGGCGTGTCTCCGCTATTTCACCGTAATGCCGGAAATTTCCGAGTATCGCGAAATCAAAGACAATTGGTAAATCTAACACTATAAATCATAATCGATAAACGAGTTATTGGCAAAATAAGTAAATGTCATTGGGCTATTTGGGACTTTAGTCCCAATTTTGTTCATAATTAGCTTTATTATGGCCAAGCAGAAGTACCAAGTCAATATTTATGCCAGGATCTACATTTCGTTATTTGCAAAATTTTCCTTCTTTGGATACTTATGTATATGTATATGTATATATAAAACTGTCGCGGATATAATGAAATTTGACTCTGTAAAATTAGACTCGAAGAACTCGAGGGAAAACAAAGTACTTCTACCAATTTAAAATTAGATTGAAAATAAATTGATATGCTCGAATTTCAAAAATTAGAAACAATCAATTGTACCGATTTTTCTCACACTTAAAAATGAATAAAATAAGTAATTTGAGAATTTAATTAAAGCACTTGATGTAATTTTTAGGTGAGCAAACTTTAAAGCCCTTATACTATTTGGTATTTAGTAATTTATTAGATGACATAACTTTTATAACCCGATTGGCTGTCACTTTTTTTCTTAGATTTTTTTCTTCTCGTATTCTTTATATTTACGCCAATAAAAAGTATGCGATAACGCGTATTATTTTCAAATTGATTATTATAAGTAGAAAAATTAACAAAGACGATTTATACATATACACATATATATATGTATAAATCTTTGTGTTTTTTCTCTCTTAAGCTTCTGCTTGCAACTGTTATTTCGTACACTGTTATGGTACTCCTTTTGCAGTCTAACTGCACTTTAAAGTTCATATTTTGACTTTATCGTTCGTAAAAGTATTAGATACTGAAAAGAATATAACAGCAATGTGGAGCACATTTTTCGGGGCAAATATATATATATATTATATCTTATTCGTTTCATTGTATTTACTTTCAAATGTAGTCACACAAGATTTAATTCTACTATTGTGTATATAAAAAAAAAGAAAAACGAAGAGAAAAATTGAACCCCTCGAGTCAATCGAAATTGTTTATATGGACTTTAATAATTTAGTTTTCAACGATAAAAAGGGAACGCATTAGAATATAAATTTGCTGTCCCTTTAAAATTCTGTGTTGGTGGTAGCCAATGATTACGCTAATGCACTTGGTTACACATGCTTAAACTGTCGGCATATTGAAATATTTATATCTAAATTACGTTATGCAAAGTGCGCAAGGAAGCATTTACATCGGTGTATTTATCTTTTTAAATTGAATTTCCGGCTATAAAGTCTCCCTATCTTTTAATTATTCCACATCATAAATAAGTCGCCTAGTTAGCAGAGTTTTGTTCCTTTTGTTTAGTTCTGCTCGCATCGGCACAAATTTCGTATCAGGTAAATTTAATGGCTGAGCATTTGGTGATGTCGTGTCATCCGCACACACATACGAGCGAAATAAAATAGATTGCCGGGCTAAGTGAAGGAGAGGGAACAAGAGGGCAGAGGACCGGAACGCTCCGAAGCAAGACTCATCGCCTTCAAAGTGCCGCTCTCCGCCACGGAGCCTCGCCCCCTCTTTCCCTCCGAGGATCCATGCATTATTCATTCCGAATCATGACTGATACCTTGTACGTGGCATTTTTGGACTATCTCGTGTTCCCTCTTGCTTTCGAATCACGATTCGTCCATCATCGCAGGCTCGGCTCTTTCTGCGAGTGCAGTGGAACGAAGCGCGAGTTGGTCAGCCGCAGTCCCCTTCTCATCCCACACTCTCGTCCTCCACTTTTCCAACCTCGGCCTCCTCTTCCTCCTCCTCCTTCTTCTCCTCCTCCTCGTCTTCTCCTCCTCCTCCTTCTTCTCCTCCTCCTCCTCCTTCTACTTCTACTCCTTCTACTTCCTCTTCTACTTCTTCCACTACTTCTTCTACTTCTTCTTCCACTACTTGTTCCACTTCTCCTTGTTGTCGTTGTAGGAGCGCGCGAGTCGGGACAAAAGGACCTCTCGTCCACTCACGACAGAGCACCCTGAACCCAATTCTGCGTTCCGCGGTCACTTCATATTTCACTTTAATCTTCTACTTCCGGCGTCGCGGCTCCTCTCTTTGATTTATCACCTGGATCAAATTCATTGGCAAAGGAAGCGGAACACCTTGAAGATTTATAGACTTGTACATACTGCCCACCGCAAAACTTCATTCCTCTCAAAAGAAATACACATAAGCAATTTCTCGTTTCGGGTTTTTAATAAAAACTTTGAGCTCTTTTCGCTGGTCGTAGCGCTCAGAAAAAGTATTGTTTTTAACGGAGATGTTTTCCTCACTAGAGAAGACAAACACTCTTTGTCCCCATTTCTCATTATGAGTTTGGTATTTATTTTTATAAAATTGAAAATATCTTGCACACGTATAATGAAAGATTTTTAAAGACGGCATCATCGATATAAATTGTAGAATTCGAAAAATTAATTAAATAATAAAACTTTTTATGACGAATGCCATACGATTCTCTAGCTTGAATAAATTGAATGATTAAGTCAATTAACGCATGTATTTCTTAAATTTTTAATATCATTTCACATTATTCGTATTTTAAAATATTGTTTCACGTTGTAAATTAATAAAATATAATTCGTATGACCAAGTGTGTGAGTGTTTTTATTTTACAAACCTCTTAGTTTGATTAGTTTGAATATTCTTCAAATTATGACCAAATGTACCCTATATATATATATTTGTTAATGTATTTTTTTATAGTAATATAATGAGCAAAGTAGAGCGTAAAATTAAGTTTCGGAAAACTCGGAGTGGCGAAGATTCGGCTTATTATGAAAATTATGATCATTGCTCAAGACAGTCGGATAACTGAGCGTAGTAAATCTTTCTGCAGGGGCGATCAACACAAATAATAATAAAGTGGGCCATTCGTTAGGAGCTGAATCTCGCAGAGGCATGATAAAGTCCGGTTTAGGGCCCACTCGTAAAATAATTCGTGTTGCCGCTGCCCCTGGCGTATCTCGAGCGCAAATTTATACCCTCAAAGTGTCAAAACTATCGTTTGTCCTATCAACCAAAAACAGTAGAGAAAATGAGTAATTACTCTGTTTTATAAATGAATAATCGGCTTTTACGATGCCGCTCAAATACACAAATACGGGGTGCATTACAAGTGCCGTGTAATGGTGAATTTATTCCTCGATTCATCATTTCTTGTGATGCTGCGTGCTCGCTTCCTCATTTTTACATTTTCTTGCTAAAGTGAATGTACAGAGTCTCGTGTAAGTGCAAGAATATGCTTAAGGCGTAAATATGATTTGTTGTTGGAATAATGTGTGCACCATCAATGAGTGGGATTCAATTGTCTGAACTTGATCATATTCATAAAAGTGGGAGGAGAAATTAATTTAAACAATTTTCTTAATTGAAGTCACATGAAATTACGTCTTCAAGGCATTCACTTTTAAGTTTGACTTTGCATTCTTTTTTTAAAGTGCTACGCATGTCCTAAGCAAACGAAACTATTTATTTATTTGACGAAATTTTATGGTATTAAATTGCATGTGATATGCATAGACGAGAAAGTTTGAATTATGAGGAAGAAAAGTATTCACAAAGCGTCGTCCCATTACCTTTTCATTTCTGTGCATTTTATTTTATGTAAACACGCGAGCTGTTTTTTTTTTTTTTTGTAAACATTAAAGTGTAAGGGTATAATAATATAAGTACACAGACATTTTCATATTTTCATATTATAATATAGAACTGAAATTTAAATGTGCTTTGATGCTTTGCTCCTCAAGCAATTAAGATAAACTCCAGTAAACAAAATATCGTAACAGTGAGTTACGTGTCATAGTTCGTGTTAACAGTGTAACCGTGAGTTTTTCAACTTAAGAGAGAGCGTTTCGCGGCAAAAGCATCTCGGCTCTCTTTATCTTACTTTGCAGTCAAGAGTTTTTCTTCAACGTGGCCAGCCCTCCGAATGCTCTCCTTAAGGTTACTAAGGGTAATGAAACATGTACTGCCTATTTGCGACAGTCTAGTTCACACTCCTTCCCAATGAACAACACACGAAGATTAAGGATTTAACAATAAAAAATGAGCTCGCAATAACCACAAAAATACCAATACTTTAAGTTATTCTTGAGATTAGGGGGGGTGAAGAACAATTGTGAAATACGTAATATGGCTGTCCCAGCTTACCCTAATTTAATAATCAGTCCGTCCAGAGCAACAAAGTTTTACGTTATTTATTTCCACCAACTAATTTATGAGGGCGCTACGAGCACCGAATAATTAATTGTAAGCCTCGGGACGGGCAAGTTAATTACGCAGAGCAGCGCGGGTAATATAAGCGATGGTCTTTAAGCACGATTGTCAATCTGATTCGAGTGCTTACAGGTACAACACCACATCTACATGACCACATCCGCTACCAGTTGAAGATGTCAAGCTCTCGAGGCTTTAGACGCTTTCATCCGCTTTGCAACCTCGAGCGACATCAAGTACTACTATAACCCATCTGCCTCCCGACCTCATCATCATGCAGCCACTGCCTCGAGCTTGACCAAACTTCCATACTTGCTCGCCACTTGACGATTTTCTATCGGAAATTTGTTCCCTATGTGCACTTAGATGAGCGCGCGCCATTCGAGGGCCAACAAGTAGCTTGAGATAAATGGCGAGTTTAATTTAGATTATTTCTATCTTCTGGAATCGGGAAAAGTGCACCGAGGTAGGGGACAATTAAAGGGAAATTGTACTTTTGTAATTGCACTGATTTATCGAGCATTGCAGTTGCGAATAAGCACGTGACCTTCTTGGCGTCACTTTTTAACGAATGACGCCCACGTTGATCTTATTTTTATAAATTTCAAAAGCGCTACTCCACCACTTTATCAAACTGCACCTACAGCTTCTCAAACATTTATGTGTCTTTTGTTCAGAAAGTAGAAAGTCCCTTTTACGTTGGATAGATAATTTGAACACTTTAATTTCCATAAAGATGGAAATGGATAAAGAATGCCATAACTATTGGCCCATTAGGCTTCATAAAGCTTCAAGTACATTAGGATGTAAAGTTATTTGCCTAATGGGCAGCAGAGATCGGGCGACATTAAAAATTAGTCGTAATTTGTAAATCCCGTAAAGAGCAATAGTTTTCGATGCTACAGCTTTCTCCAACTGCTGAAAAGGAGTTTTACGAGCAGCATTGCGCCGGGATATCTGTAAGTCTTTCGATCGACGTGTAAGCTGTTTAGACTGTCGGAGACTGTTCCAATCAGCCTTTAGTTGAGGGATTAATGCAGTTGTGCCAAAAGGCACGTACACTTTGAGTCGAAAGCGAGTCTGTTGCTGCAGAATTCGCAGTGCCGGGTGTATCTGCTGGCTCGCATGCGAAAAAGTGAAAAAGGCAAATGAATGAAAGCGTTTGGGGCATTGAGAGCGTCGAAGAATTATTTTGAGTGTAGGAGTAGAGGTGTATGAGGGATGAACAATATGGAGCTGAAAAATAAATAATACAATGGAATACGCGAACATTTTCAAGCGAATTTATATATGCAGGTGGGCTTAAAGTCATAGGCATTACAATTGTCATTCAATAATAGCAGCTCGTGCTTTTTTTTCCTTCGATTTTCATAATAATACCCAAATAATAATGTTTTTCGCCTCATTTACAATTGTTAAATACCTCATCAATATTTGCTTACGGTTTGCTGGAAATTTCATGCTTTATTACATTTTCCAGCCATGTTGTGTATGGGGAGGAGGGAGCTTTAGAATATGTAAAATAAAATAAAATTGCCATTTATATGAAGGACGGTTTGAAGAAGATTATACGATTTTTCTTTAATTAAGTTCGGCCCTTAAACTCTCTAGTGAAAAAGAAAGCTTTTCAAAAATTCAGATCCCAAATACATTGCCATTGGAAATTGGAAATTTATATTATTGAGCCGTAGCAGAGCCACAAACTCTACTTGCACCATTGAAAATTTTTTAACATAATAATGATAATAACAATAACAATAGCGTGACTTTTGGTCCTCGAGAAGGTCAATAAATTTTCATGGCTATAATTAATATTGGCAATTATTATAAGTATTGGAGTGTATAGTAGGTAGAGTAAAGGTGTTGATTCTGAATTGAATTATTGCTTGGTCGGAACGGGGGGCAAATTTCTTCAACACCAAGTCGTCAATATAATCAAACCTCCCTCCTCTCTCAAACATCCGTGAAATAAAAATCCAAGTCTTCCTTCCTCGACAATTTCGACATTTTATGCCCCATCGATCCAAACAATAGATTTAATCACCTCTCGAGGTAAAATATCGCCTCATCTTATACGTGAGGAAAATAACATTTGTAAGCATTATTGATTCATTTCTGAAATGATTTCCGAGCTGTAAGCTTCGGCGCTTCGGATGCACTCGGAGATGGCGGCACGAAGCATAACCACCGCGCACTGCGCGTAATAAAGCAGCGAAGCGCCGAGAGATTTGTCGGCAATATCCCAGTGAGTGGGCCGGCAGGGCAAAAATTCCTTTCCAAGAAGCGCGCCAAGACGCTAATTGAGCACACACTCACGGGCAATTAAGCCTCTCTCGCTCGCAGCGAGGCCTGTTGGTTTGTAGTGGAGCAGTTCTCGAAATCATAAAGCCTGCCTCAAAAAGCCTCAAGTAATTCGCGCTCGATCGATCGAGGCCCGAGTCGTAGTACACTTGCGTCGCACCTCGTCGGAATTAAAGCACAGCCAGGGGGGCTTGCGCTCTCACTTGCCGGTTCGTCAAAGATCGAGCACACGTATGCACAATCCCGAGGCGCATGTATGCATGGGATCAGACTCGGCGAAAGAAGCCGAGGAAACCCGTCAACGGTGCGCTTAGTTAAGTCCACGTCCACCTACATAAAGCGTTTGCCCGCAGACTGGCTTTGAGTTGGCTAGACACAAGGGTGCATTCGACGATAATACGAGCCTCCGCAACTCTCTCCATACATCCCCAGTTTTATATACAATATTCTTTTTGATAAAATCAAGCCCTACTTTTTCGCCAGCCCCCTGGGAATTGTGGTGGCCGGGGTATTATGGGGTCGGCCCTGGGTGCTTGGAATTTTTGTTTAATAGGCTCGAGGAGGCGAGGCTGTTGTTCCTCAAGTTGTACGAGATGTGTCGATGCACCGCTGATTTAAGGATGCGCATGAATTTTCCAGGCGGTGCATCGATCAACGCTGGAAAATAATTTCACGGGGTTTACATGGGGAAGTACGGTTGTGTGTGTGCCTGTGTGATGGAAACGAAGAGCAATCGATAGTTGGGCAATCAAATTTACGTAATCCGTGAGGATTCTTTTTGTATTCGCAAGAGTTATGAATAAAGATGCGAATTTGAAAAGGTGATTCGTTTCAAATTTAGCGCCGATCGTTACTCGAGATGTTTATATTAATCGATAGGCAGTCATCTCTTGTAATAATGCTAAATTTAATTGTAAACGTATTGATCAATGAAGCTTATCAGGAAAGAGTTTTTTTTAACTTATCCGACATTCACAGAGATATTTCACATAAATTTTCAATCTAGAAAACTGATTGTAAACGAAATGCAAAACGATTTAGTCCATTACATTTTCCATTATTGTAACGAAGGTATCTTAAAATAGCAATTTTGCCCAACGCTCATTGCAAATGAAAATATTATTTCTAATCTCCAATTTTATTACAGATCTCTCATAGAAATTCTCCTCGCTTATTTACAATGAAACAAAGAAAAAGGAAAAAATGAAAATGAAAAAAGAAAGCTAAATATTCAGATAGGAATGACTCTAAGTATGTATATGCAGCATATTATGTAATTATGTAATTTGACGTCTTTATATTTTGTAAATGATTTTACGATAGAGTAATATGTTATTTTTGAGTATATATAAGCCTTCTAATTTTCCTTACAAACACTTAAAATAAATCATTCTTATATTTTTTTTTTTTAAAAGAGATCCTCAAGGTTTAAATATTTCTTGAATAAATAGTGGAATTATTTCTCCGCGGAAATATATTTTTAATTTGATAGCGAAGTTTAAAATTGTTGAGTTTCTTTCAAGAAAAATATTTGATAATCTTAATAAGTAATATAGACTTCTATGCTAATTAATGACAAAGTAAATAAATTGAGTTCATTAATTATTTTTATTGAAAAAAAAAAAATAGTGAAAACGTTTCTTATTTCTGATATTTATTATTAAATATTTCAATAATGTGCTCTCTATATTATCACCAAATACAATCAAATGCATTTTTTTTTCTTTTTTTTTTTAATAATCACACATATTTTCTATTATTTGACAAATTTTCACTCTATAAATAAATAAATAAATAGATGGATAGATACGTGAACATATACACTGTATAATCAATTTTATTCTCATTGCATTGAAAATCATTTTATGTGGAAATTTATTCTTCTGACGTTTATAAAATTATGTCCGTAGAAAATGTTTCGCGGCATTCGCTTATTCCAAGTAAATTTCCTAAACATTCAGCGGAGCGTTGAAAAAGCATTAATACTTGAAAAAATTAGCTTGAGTATTCATTATTTGTAATCCTAGAATAATAATATTTTTTCAATATCCTTATAGGGATGGTATTAATTTCTGAGATATAGAAATGCAAGCCTGACACAATTATTATACAAAGAGTGTACTTGAACATAATCGCCGTGTCACGAGTATACTTGAGTATACATTCACTCTGTCGTAAATTATTCTATCCTGGTTATAATACTTTGTCACAGTATATACTTAAAAGTATTTGTTGTCATATCAATGAATTTTTCTTCATGGTAATAAGATTGTATATTATGCAAAAAATATATAATGTTACTAGGTCTACTACTAAGCTAATTTGTATGCTAACTAGGCTTGATTTTCGGACTTTTTGTTGTCCATTCATTGAGAAACTATTAAATGTATCATAATGATTGGTCTTTAATAAGTTTCAATTAACCGATCACGAGCTTGTAAATAAGGTCAATACAAACGTGGAAATAATTCAAATCATTGTTAGAATGTGGATGAAAAAAAAAGTAAGGTATAATAGTAAAAGTAAAAAAACTTATTTCCGATGTTTATTATATCCATATACTTATGTCCATATTTATAAATATCTTATTTGGCCTAATTGCAGTCTCATGAATTTTAAAACCACGCGGAAGGACGCTGGCCTCTATTGGCATTGATAAACTGAAAAAGTCATCTGAAATTATTGGCATAACCTGACGTGTTTCATTGTCACCGCGAACTTTCGCCATATCGTACATAGTCTGAAATTCCAAGCGATTTAAGATAAAAAGCAAACTTTTGCGTATAGAAAAATGTCAAATAAATATGAACAAAGTTTCGAAGATAATCTATGCAATATATCTGCATATGCCTGGAGATGGCCGCCAAATCTGGTCAAATGATGCCTCTTGTTAAACTTGCTGCTTACATGTAGATGCACAATGTTATCTGACAAAACTTTAAGTACACATAGTCTCAACCCTCAACCAACCAACCGAATTCACAATTTTCTCGTAAAAATCTCAAAAAAAATTTCACCATTCCCCTCGCCATCCAACACAGAAGACAACAACTCTTAAAAGCCAACTCACCACTTCTCAAAGCGAAGTTAATATTCAATAAGCATAGCGGCCATTCCCAGCCTCCTTCACTCTTTTTAACTCAGACAAGTATCAACTCAGACAGCCATTCAACATTTATGTAATCTGGCGCTGGAGAAGTAGTAAGAGGAGTGCATAAAGGATTTGGACAGGGACAGGCTGGAGGTGAAACTTGAGCTTCCTCGAGCAAGGAGTCAATCGCTAGACAATCGCACGGCAAACAAGCCTGACCCCACCCTCCGACTTGCCCAACTTAAGCGCATTAAGGCTGTATTAGGCGCTCATGTGAAATTCACGAAGCTCTTGATGTGTGGCCCGAGGGGCATTACGAACGAGCGACAAAACGCATTAAATTGCAAATGATTTCCAAAGCGCAATAATAATTGCGCATCGTTGTCACGCGTGTGCCAAGGCCTCGCTGCACTCACCGAAAAACTTGAGAAACTCGGTGAAATAATCCTTGGTCGAAGGAGTGCGAGATATAAAAAAAATCTGCAGGGTCGATAGATGGAGCATACTTGTAAAAGTTGAAGCTCTCGAGAGACATTTTACAAGGCGCTCGCCCAAGTATTTGGAGTGCGGATTTATTAATGGTCTCGAGGATTAGGACAGAGGAAATTTGTTTTTAAATTATCTTTTTATGCACTCGTTCGAAATGATTATTCCACGTTTTATTGCATCTCGCGCAGTTGTAACGCTATATAATTTTTTATGCTTGCCCAGCATTGTAAGAATTATTGTTTAAGGTGTTCGGCGAGAGAATGCTTTTTTCGCAAAAATGCTCGCATTTGTCTTTATAAGATCGAGCGACGTTCCAACAAACGACTCGCACGAGTGTAATTAATGAAAATTGCAATAATCATGAGGAGCGGAGCCCCAGCCACATTTTTTCGTTCACCATATTTCACAATCAATTCATTAGTACTCGATGAAGAAGAAGAAGAAGAAAAAAATGTTAACAATATTTGTCAATTAGTCAAGTAAAAAACTGGCTTCATTATGCCATTGAAAGCCAAAATTGTAAAAACACAGCAAATTTTCTTTTAGCATAAAGTTATTCCATTTGTTTGATCTATCATTTTTGCTCGCCTCCTCGCGGTCAGGTACTCCATCGTTTATCCGTATTTTTTATGGCGCGCATCGAGGGAGATAAATCCTATTCGGAAGAAGTGTATGTACGTATTTTGAAATACTCTGAATTGAATCCAATTTCAGATCAGGTACGGAGCCTGAGCAGGGATATATTTAGAAGGACATTTGGATGTCCCAAAGCCAATCAAGCACGTGATCTGCATTCAATGATAGCCTTCCCGAGGTCCCCCCGGGGGGCGGGTTGTAATAAGGTGAGTGTAAGAGTTACACATGTACGGTTGTATGTAAATAATGACGTATTAGTTGTAGCGAGCTTTGTAACAGCAAAATTTCATTTTTCAGACGAAAAAGTATTTTAATTATGCGTATTAAAATAAATATTCCTATCATGTTTCATTCAATGGCAGTTTCATTTATACACATACACATATATATGAGTTTATTCAAATAAATTTACAATAATATTTTATTATGTCGGTGCATATTACTTTTATTAGTTCCGCTTCGTTATTTTATTGCATTCCAAGAGCAAACATGCAGGAACCTGAAAATTTACTATTTGACACGAATGCAGAATATAGTCACTACTATATTAAACAATAAATTATTGTTTTCGTGCGTTTTAAAATTATTTCAATTGATTAATTTTCATCTACTTAAGTAACAAATTACTCGTTGAAGTGCGATATTTCAATACCGCAGGCATCTTTTTAGAATTGGCACAATAGATTTATTAGATTTAATAAATCGAAATAAGTAATGTGACTAGAACAAATTTAAGGCTTTTTAAGTTGTTATGTTATTAAAAAAACTTTTAAGAATTACTTTTTTCCTTTGTATAATGTATATCGTTGATATATCTCATTGCTCAAAGTAGGAATTATTTTATAAAGAAAAGGTTCTACAATTTTTTCCTAACTTCTTAACGGATTTCCTATATGTAATTAAAAATAAAAATATTTATATAAAAATATGATCTCGTTTGGTAAGGAGGTTGTAATAAATTGTTAAAAATTTCAAAACAATTTCGTAGAAAATTTATTTACAAGTTTTTTTTAATTTTGAGAATTTGACTCAACTTTTATTATAAGTGTACGACGTGCATTTAATTTATTGCAAATTATCAAAAGATCCGTTTATAATTGTGTATTGAAATGATAATTTGATAAGTAAGATAACTTTAAATATAACGTAGGTAATGAAAAGCCGAGAAGATTATATTCTATTTTTGAAAAGAAATCAATTTAACGGAAATTCAATTGTAGAATAAGCACATCCACGAGTGATAAATAAATAAAATATCCTTCATTTAGTTAATTAATCTGCTTTTTTGAAACGAGTACAAGCGACTTCACAACAGATGCCTTTTATTAGAATTTATAGATTTTATTATAATTAAAATAATAATTGAGAATGAGATGAAGATTGTTATTGTACATTGTAAACCGATAAAGCTTTATAAATATATTAAACGTTTATGTATCTTGTACAATAGCGTTTTTTATTGTAAAAAGGATTTTTAACACTTTTTCCCAATAGCTATATAAAATCTATTCATAATAAATTCTTCGTATATTACTTAGACGGGATGACAAAAAGAGTATTTTATCATTTTACAAAGTTTACGTAAAAGATCGATGAGCAAGAAACGATTAGATTCGGAACAATTACGTCCAATTCACGGATTAGTTGAGCAATAAATTCTTGCTTCGGTATTTTTCTCGGCCAATAATACCGTATAATATTAACAAAGCTACGTTCATCTGAAATTATACAAATTGGTTATTACCACCAGTACTTCAAACAACCTTCTTTCGTAATAAAAAGAATTTGCATTCACAATGTCTTTGCAGAGTGTTGTGAGATACTTTTGTTTCCCCGTGGGCGCGCGAAATATTTTTTCCATCTCAATTTGTATTGCCACTATGCTCTACAATCGATCACCCACCAACCTATGAATAATCTTTACACAATAGAGATTCTGCAAACGATGTAACAAAATAGCCAAGTTTTATTATCTTTTATTCTTCTCAAACAACTGGAGCATCATAACCCTCGCTTAGTATTTTATTGTCTCTTTATGTGCTGTAGTATGGAGTCATAATGTGGGGCTTTTGTAGGTGGGGAAGCTCCTGTCGATAAATTCTTCTCGGGCGGACCTTGCCGAGCAAACGAGGCGGGAAATCTGGAAAATATGGCTTAGGTGACTATAGGTCGGGCGAGCCGCTCATAGTGATCTCAGTGATGCCGCTCGCTTGGCTCTGTGCGGGCATGGAAAAATTCCGGGATTCGCAATTCTTGGGCCGGGATTAGTAATGTGGCACACGTACCTGCTGAAAGAAGGTGAATTGGCCCATCGGCAATTTAAAGTTGAAAATGCCCCGCGGAAATGACAGCGAGTGCGCTTAAGCTATTGCCCTGACGAATGGATAAAAGCTATTTGAGTCACAAATAGCTCTCTCTCGCTCTCTCTCTCGCCGACGCTTTCAAATATTGAAATTATTACGTTGTGGACGTCTTTTCTCGCGTCGCGCTCCATTGAACAATACTTAATGCTAAAGTACTTTATTTATTTGGCTGTGCTTTCAGCCAGTTATCAATCATTTTATGCATAGTGTTTCAGTCATTTACCGCTCTCTCCCTCCAACTTTATAATATACGAGCAACGAATTTCTGCCCTTGACTCTCATTAAGATTTAAAGCACCTGTTTCAGCAACTTTATGAAAATGTCCGCTTTTTTAATCAAATTGCGTTCTTTTTCAAGAAGAGTTTATGTTGCTCTCCTCACTGTCGCACATTAATTGTCGTGGGCGAACATTTATATGTAAAAAGATAATTTCATTTCAAGCACGAGAAGAGCATCGGTATCGCGTCATTAGTTATTTTAATGGTTGTTGGTGTGTGTATGTGTGTGTGTGTGTTGCTTTAAATTTACAACAGGCTTCCGTGTCATTAAACAATTATGAATTTAAAGTAAGATATTGTTGAGAGAGGCGCGGAGCTTAAAAGATTGAATTTCCTTATGAATTTTGTTGTTATCTGGGTACAGTTGTTATCTGGGAAAACTTTAGATTACAGTAAATAATGAAAACACTGGATGATAATTATGTAACAAGAGCAGTTAATTTTTTTTTTGTATTTACAGTCTAAATGATGTAAAGTAAAAGTGGATAATGTATTGTGAGCCAAGCAACAATCTCATAATGAAGTAAGTATTATATGCTTTATATTTTGAAATAACTGCATGAAAACATGTCTACATATTATTTTCATGCATCTGCACATATTAGAATACGTATTTAAAAAGTTTTAAGTTTCGGAGAAATGGAAGGTTTATTTTTATTTGTTCAACTCTGCTTTTGACAGTTACCTTTATATTTATGGAAGTCACTACGCGAAACAAAGAAAATAAATCAAATAATAGCAAGTTCTTTTATTTTTTTAATAAATTGTCGAAAATACTTAAAAATAAATTTAAAATGTATTATTTAAGAACACAACGCTCAATGATTTTATTCTATCACTCCATGATTTTATAAATGAAAATGGAGTCTGTTTATTTGCATAATTGTTATAATTAAATTGCATTTATGCATTTCGACGTGTAAAATTATCTATTAAAAACTATTTATGCAAAATTATTTACTCACGTAACTTGTATTTGATAAATTAATGCCTCGAGAAGCTCTTAGAAAACCGCATTTTTACTGAATATGCACAACAAAATTACAGATGCAACTACGCCAAATACCGCCGGAAGTGAAACTACATTTATAATTAACATAAATGTTCCCTAACCCATCGAGCAAACTGAAAAACATTCAATATTCTCACACCTGAAGCATTAAAAGCATACAGATATACTTCAACCACTCGGAGAAGACTGCAGATGAGGTGAGGTGTCAAATTGACGGACGATCATTATTACAAGTAAGAGAGCAACAATTGGAGTTATCTCTTCTCAGCAATCGGCAGCCTCTGCGAAGGACGTCTTTAGTGAACCCGGAAAGGCCTCGATAACTCCTCGGTTGTCCTGGCAGCGGACCAAGGACGAATCGCACTCGGCTGGTACCGCGATTAGTACTGGTAGGAGGCGCTTATCGCCGCGTACATTGACTTACGCCGCCAGGAACACCTTATTCCCGATAAATCATTCTCTTTGCCTTCTCCAACCCCCCCATCGCCGCGTGAATGAGAAAGAGTCCTTTTCGGTAGGTGAAATGCCTTTGATACGTATATTCCATTGGGAAGCGAGCGAGTTCGTATATTTGCCAAAATAGCTGCGAAATTCTCGGCTACTTTGAAAAGGAATCCTTTTGACTTCCACGTGGCCAATGCGTCAAGGATAAGTAATGGTGTTTTAATCGGTACCTGGTAGGCTACTGGGCAGGATGCCGAGAATTTCAATGGTTGTCCCGTACAAAAGGCCAGATTATTTCCGTTCGATGATGTAGTGTTTGAGCGTGTGGAACGGGCCGTTAAATAGCTCCCACTTTATTCTTCAAATTTTGAAAATTTAAAGGAAGAGGGAAAAGGAGCCACCACGGATATCATTATAAATTTTCCCAATAGATTAAGGGGTAAGGGCACTTTTTCTCAAGTAAAATACTCTTCGGTTGCACATATACTCTGTGCTAGATAAGTATTTGTAGTCAGTGATGTAGTTCCATGTAGTTTCTTTTTGAAAATTTTACAAACATAATAAAATAGTTTTTACTACATTTTCTATTTCATATTCTCCATGTAGATATATATTATAATTATAAAGTGAGTGTTTTCAGTGAAATTCATTAGACAAACATTATCATCGACATTCAATGCTTAACATTCGGGTTATAGATTTTTATTGCGCAACATTTTTAAGTCCGAATTTAAGAAATTTTTTTATCGATGAATAAACACAGTTAACATTATTTAGTCCTTAATGTAGATGAAAGCCTATAAGATCAGAATATTTTAAGCTTTGACTACGTAAACGGTTCGGCTTAAGTATATAATTACATTAAACTTTTTAAATATGAAGCAAATTAGCTGTGCGAGATTATTTACTGCGTTACATTACTACTCATATATTTAGATAATTTTTAATGCTATAATGTTACTAATATACTGCATCACGTGTAACTTAAATAAATTATTATACTGAATATAATGTAGAATAGAGTTCATACAAATAAACACACCCAGTGTATATAAAATCCCTTTAGATTTTGTCCATAATCGAGTTACTAATGAAAAAAATAATTAAAATACTTAATCAATTATAACAATGTAAAGTAGAGTTATTATTTATAAAAGTATTCTATTTCAGTTAAAGTAGGCTTTTCCAATGAAAAGAGTCATTATAAGTGTAAAATTGCTTTTATCTTAAGCAAAAAAATTAAGAATAACTTGTAAAATAAAAAAAAGATCCAGATTTCTTAATAATATAGATATTTTGAAGATATTATTAATCGATAATTTAAAGCAATTTTAATTACACGTTAATCACATGGGTATATAGAATTTATGAAACTATGCATTTACAAATATCTTGGAACATATCACATACGTAGAAGAGATTCTTTCAATTTTTTTTATTTTTTATTTTTTATAGATTGAAAAATTGAATTATCGTTCAAAGTTAATATTTTTTCGAATATTCGCTTGGTTTATTATCGTGAACAATGCAGAGCAACGAATAAATAAAATTCTGACCGATCAGAATTGATTTATAGGAATATGTCGCAAATAGCGAATAGTTCTTAAATAAAACTTGGCTCTGCATTCCATTGCCAAACATTCAAATGACGTTTCACGATAATTTTTACAAAATTCATAAGAATCAATGCTTACGGCTAATTCCTTAACAGGACACATTCCAATAAATCTTTTTATCATTGGTTACAGTGGTTTTTATTATCAATTCAGATATTTTTTATAAACATTTATCTCATCTTTGAAAAAAAAGTTGTAAAACACAAGGAAGCTCGGATTGTTTTCTTTTCTTGAGAACGAGAAGAAATAAAATAATGATAAGAGAATAAGTTTCTTGGAAAGAAGCAAGCTTTTGTTAGATTCACTACAGTACATCAATAAATACAATTAATAGCTGGAAAATATCTGAAGTCTTAATGTGCTAATGTTAGAATAAAAATCATTAATACTATTTAACACGAATGATATTAGTTTTTTTTTTGCCAAATATAGAATTCGATTTATAATCATATATATATATATATATATATATATATATATAAGAATTCAAAGTGTTCTATATTTGCAAATTAGATCCAAGTATATTCATAACATTTTTATTCCATGTAAATATTATTTTTTATATTTCGAATTAAACGTCTAATTAATTTAGTTACACATCTCTCGGATTATATTTTTTTTAACTAGAGAATCTATTTAAATTTGTAATCTCATATTAACTCATTACTTTACACATGTCGTTTTGTAATAAAAGTAGCCTAATACATCATTATATTTGATTACGATATGAAAATTGCTAATGCAATTAAATCATACGAAACTCTAATTTTAAATTTAAAAGATTTTAAATTTCATACAATTAAATAGATTTTTCAAAAATTTATTTTTAAGAATTTTTACATATTGGTCTAAATTTTGAAAATTGGTCTCATTTATAATTCTATTATTTATTTAACTATATCGTTGTTGATTAACGAAGATTACACGGCTCAAGCACATACACAATTAGCGCATATAAGAATTAGAATATTAGAATATAAGAATTTGCAAAGGCACATATCTGCTCGCTCGCAAAGATGCGCGGGCTCACAAAAATAGAGACAAAGAGAGAGAGAGCGAGAGAGAGAGACACGAAGGCAGCTACATACATAAAAGGATAAAGAAAATTGCCTACGGTTTTTTGTGACACTTTTGTCCCCAACTAAATGTAGAGAAAAACTTTGAGAGTTTGAGAGACACATGAGACCAGCATAATTCACCTGCTTTTATGTTGCTTTAAATTTGTCATTATTATATGTATTTTGTATGAAAAATGTTTATTATTTCATATTATTTGCTTTCCTAATAGTCGCATATAAATTGTTTGAAAATTAGGTGCGATGTGTATGTGTGAAAGTGCAACAAGTGTAAAAGAAATAAGGAAAAATTTCTCATATTTTATGCAATAGATCGACTACACTTTTAATAATAATCAGTGAGTAAAATATTTTTTCAACGGATTATTCGAACAAGCTGTTGACTTTCGACAATTCAGAGTTTATATTTATATGAAAAATTTAGATAAATTTTTAATATTTATCTAAAATAATATTTTATCATTTTCAATATTTTATGAATATGGAAGGTAACCAACCACGAATCATGATTCATATTTTTTAAAACAAAAACAATAAACAGAACTTGCTGTAATAATCATTGCAATTACTGGGTCGCGTATAAAATTTTTCGCATTTGAAAGAATATTGCCCGAGAGTACATGTTTTTAAATATAAAAATGTTAATGTTTTACGGTTTGTTACATTTAAATGTATTTGAAAAACATTCTTGTTGTTATATATAAAACTTAATGATTTTACTGCTGTTGTATGTATGGGTATTATATATATATATTTTTTTTTTGAATAAAAACATTTATGTCGAACAAATAGAATAAATAATTGAATGAAAGTATTTTATTAGCATCTATTATTCAATTATTTCATCACTTATGGTGGAAATTATTAAAATATAAAATTGTAAAATGTACTTGTGCAATCTCTCTAAAAATGTTATAATTTTTATATTGTGTGGAATATTTGGATACTTTTAGGGAAAACTATTGTAGATATTGTAAATGTTGTAGATTTTGTAAAATGTTAATTTGCAAATCATTCATTTTTAAATGGAGCTTATGTAAGTGAAATCTATTTCATCTATGTTTGTTAATGCAATTTCATCCGTGCAATGCTATTTTTAAATTTGAAAATGGAGAATAGTCACATTGAAAATGTACAGATTTTTTTTCGCAACTGGCTTATCTCATATAATTATATAGTTTAATTTAGTAAGAGTTATATTTCATTTATATAATTTCTTTTTAAAGAACATTGCTTCGGAGAATAGAGCTCGAACAAAAAGAAAAAAATTCAAAGCTCATTCTCGTCGCACAGTTGTAGAGGCTCCTTTTATCGCGCTTTTTATCAAATTTCTTTTTCACTACGATACTCCCATGAATATATAGGGATAGACTTATATATTTGCATGGTAGAGAATTAGAGTTCGATATACTGCTAATGTTCATTTTTATTAAATTTATTGGGCCGACAATGTTCAGCCCGGCCTCGAAGTCGTCTCTAAAGTCGTCAAAGCTGTATATAATTCATTTCCATAAACATATTTTCCCTCATTGAATATCGAGGTGGCCTCCTTACTCAATCACTACTACCGAAAGAGCTGACTATGAAGGCGCATTTAAATGAATCCTAATCACATCGTCGATGAAATCGGAGCATTAAGAGGGCTCGAGCCTGCAAAATAAATGGGAATTCTCATAGCCCGAGGAGAGTCGCCAAGATCTCAACTGGCGGGGCACGAGAGCGAGAGCTAGAGAGAGAGAGAGTGAGAGAGAGCAGTGGCGAGGAGGGCAGGATGAAAAGAAGGAGCCGTCGCGTGTAGCAACAGTTGTTGAGGCAGAATTAGCTGTGTGTCTAACGTGATAAATCTCCCATTGTATTCAATTACTTAACTTCCCTGCGCAATGAGATTTCACCCGTTCGAGTTAGAAACAGATTTCGCATTGATCTTCGTATTTCACGAGGCTAATTCGATGGGAGGCCTCCTTCCATACCACTCCAGCTCATTTCAAGACACGCCAACAATGTCTTTCGATCGACGACAGAAGATGTGACGGATCTCCTTCTCGGCTTACCTTTCTATTCATCTCTCTCTCTCTCTCTCTCCCCCCTCGACATGCCAGGCTTAATTGGCCGGGGAGTCGCGGGAAAGAAGGAGACAAGCAGTCACTATCGGCATATCCTCAAAATCAGGATGCCCGTGTCGAATGCGAGTGGGAGCAGCGATCCGTTCGATCCTTTCCAGTCGTTTCACACTCGACCAAGCCAGTGCGTACACCTGGCCGGTATCGAACTGTTTATCAAGTATCCGCTCGTACATCCGGGTGCGGCAGTCGAATGGCAGAAGCGACAAAGTATTAACGCTCGGTTGAGCTAATTGCAGAAGTCGAGTACCTCGTGAGACTGGCGTCTAATTAAACGGCTGGAGGCCGGGATCAAACGATCCTGGGCCTCGATGACACTTTGACCCGCTCTCCGGTGATAAAAAAAAAAGTGTCGGTCTTTTCGCCTCATCCGGCCTCTTGTATTGTCGTTGTAGAAGTGGACTCGGGCCTTCATTGTTTATCGTGGAAATAAATTACCAAAGTTGGATCCAGAGTAGGCTGATAGTCTCTTGGGTTCTCGCGGGTGTGAAAGTTTCCGTCGAGTCTTGAAGTTTAGGGCTCGGCAGTTTAGCTGGTGCCGAGGCATTGAATTTCCCAGATTATTATTCATTTTTCTCGTTACGGGGTTCAAGAACAATACGAGTTTCCGTGCCCAGCTTTTAATTTATCTTTCCGTTGCGTTTAAGCTTGGGAAGAAACTTGCCCAAAACCTCGAGTTTAATAGCCCATTAGTTTCATGCTATTGGACGAATCTTTTAACGATGTAGCGAGCGGTGATAACTTTGATTACTTATATTGCCCATATAATATATATATATATATATATATCGTCGAATAGTTAAGAGGTAGGAAACTATAAAACCATATCAACAACTCTACCATTTATAGTATAATAATAAAATATAATTTTAGCAGCATTGAATTATAGATTAAGTGAATCAATAAGCGGATCGCGATATTCTCATAAGGATCGTCTCTTAAAACAGACTATGTCTATGATTAATATTTGACCCCCAATTAACTAAAAATCTACGTATAAATTTGCAACAAAGTTGTATTGTGTATATATGTGTGTGTGTGTGTGTGTGTGTATAGGTGTTGAAGGATATGCTCTTGTGTAGTGGTTGAAAGCTTTCCATCATATTTTACAAGAACAATTAGAATAATAATTTCAAACAATTAAATCGAGGCACACAAAAGTATTCGATCGAAAAATTGAAGAAACAATTATTTCGCTGCAAAGTTTCATCATTCAGATGTTTGGTTCTACTATTAAGGAATAATTGTAGAAAATATTACATTGAGATTAGTAAATCGTAAGGGTCGACAATTATATTTCAATTTAAAACATTTATACTACGCAGTATAAAGATATCATTTGATTAATAGTGTCATTAAAGGTGTTGGGAAATTGTTGGAAAAGCTTATTGTAACTTAAAACTACACCAATTTAAAAATCAAATAAAGATTTGCATTATTGTCCAAATAATGACTATTTAAGTCTAAATTGTACTACATGGGTATTATCTCATCAGAAAGTTTATATCAACTTGCTGTAAAATAGCTTTTAATTAACTTTTGAAATTTAAATCGCTGGTTTTATAGCTTTCAGTAAGACTTTTCCAATAAAACGACTTTAAGTCGCAACTTGTAACACGAGAATTTCAATTACTTGCATTATAAAACATTTAAAGAAAAAATTGCTTTATTTACAATAATTATTTCGAATTACAATATATATATATACAATCGTCTACAAGCAGTAATAAAAACTTTTTAAATAAACGAGCCTTTACGATCGCAAAGTTTTACACTTTCCTCCTTTTCTGTATTTACACTCTTATTTATAAATTTGTAGATATTAAAGTAAGCCGAGGACAAAATCTCTTGTCCAATATTATGTCGTTTGGATCGCCATAGTAAAATAACATTGAGGCTATGCTAATGAGAAAATATTAGCTCAAAGCCTACGTTCAATTAAAGAAAAATGCCTCGTAATACGTTATTTGGAAGGTAAAGTATTGCATTGCACCTGGTGGCGGGGGAGAGAGAGAGAGAGAGAGAGAGAGAAGAGAGAGAGAGAGGGAGAGAGAAGAGAGTATTATTGCTTGCGCAAGATTGCATTTAGCACGTTTTTATTTAAGTTTTTTATGTCTCTATGAAGTTGCAGTTCAATCATATTCGAGAATCGTCCTGTCGAGAAAGTTTATCAATAAAGTCACTATATTTCTCGGCGAACTTAAAAGAAGTTTCCGCCTGGACTTGGGAAATCGACCGAGCTTCCATGGAGTTTAACGATTGTCCAAGTTTACTCTGCCGATGAAAATGCCTGGGAAAAATGAGGGCCGGTACACGACTCCTGTTAAAATTTTCTTGAACTATCGCCTCTTGCCAACTTTCGCGAAATTTATATTCCAACAAACTAAATAACTTGTGCGAATTCCTCACTTCAATTTACGATATATTGCTAATGACTTTTCTCTTGTCTTCCGAAATATTTCTCTGTCGGTGTGTCCTGCTTCTATTCTTTTCAATTTCGTACAATAGTTTAATAAACACGGAGAATAAAACATTGCAGCTTAATTTCACCGCGCACTTGCATAAATACTCTTTAAATTCTCTTGGCTCAATACGAAATATCAACACTACAATATTACAATATCAATAACTATTTTCTCTCTCTCTCTCTCTTTCTCTCTCCTATCAAATCATCCTGTAAATTTACGACTAATTAGTGCAATCTCAATTGATAATTGCTAGTTGTCAAATTGAAATTAAATATTTTATGCGTCAACATTCTCTTATGATTCATCAGACATTAGCTAATTATATTTAACAGTGCACTCTTTATTCACAGCATACATTTTTTATAGTATCAATTTTAAGTAGATTTCCAGTAATACACTTTAGGACAACATTATATATATAGAGAGAGAGAGAGTGAGAGAGAGGGAGAAATTTGTAATTAAGATATGGGAAAAGATGATATCCCTACGTCTTATAGGTGATGAATTCTTTATACTCCACTACTCTTAATAATCTAAATTACATTACATCAAATGTTTCGCGTATTTGTAAATGGCCAGTGTTAGCTGTACTATGAAATTCGAGTGCCAGATTAGTTCATCTATTTATTGACTTTTGTGTCTAGTCAAATCAGTCAAAGCTCTTTACTTGGCACATGATCTTATAATTTGCGTGCGTATTAAAGAAATTCCGTAATTTGGAAGACGCAAACTAACGCGCGTGTCTATTTACGACCGATATTTGACACTTTGATGTATTAATTTGCGCGGTGGAGTGTAGAGAGACAGTAGTAGCTTAATAATCGATAAAGTGTGAAACGAAGTTAAATTTGTTAAAGCATCGTGTATGCCGAGTTCAAGTGTCGAACGTATTAACAATGGATCTTACTGGGAAGATTTTACTTTGTCATGTCACTGTGTGCGCGATGATTGGGTGGCCGAGGAAAAGGGGATAAAAGTGAGCTGGCTGATGGAGAGAGAGAGAGGAAGGGAGAAAGAAAAGAAAAATGTCTTTCTTTTAAGGTGCCGCCCGTACACAACGGCAAAAAGTTATCACCAAAGAGGAAGAAGTTGAGACTTTGAAAGCGCTGGAGGCGCCCGAGAGATGAGCCTACGAGTCGAGTACTTACGAGCTTATTGTATATCATCGAAAATAGAGAGACAGATAGAGAGAGAGAGAGAGAGAGAGAGAGAGAGAGAGCGAGAGCTGGGTAAAAAAGTTCGGTAAACTAGTGTAGATAGTAAAGTGGTAGGCGCGCGCATCCTAGTTCTGCTCTTAGGCGCTGAGGAGGCCGGGACATTCAAATGCGGCGGCGGCGGCGGCGAAGAATTTAGGCCGGAAATAGCGAGAAAGGCGAAGATAAACGACTTGTGGTACAGTGGGGGGGGGGGCGAGAGGGCAAAGAGAATTTGTAGGATAGAGCCTCGAGGCTTCGCTCGGAATTGCCTTTCCACATCGGACACGCTTCTTCCTCGCCTCCACTTTTTTCCCGGGCCTCTGTTCTCTTCTCCCGTCTTCTCTTTTTCCGACTCTTCTTACATTCGCCTTTCACATGCCGCATTATAAATCCGTCCCGCGAGATTCGCACTCATTCTACTCGATTCTTTTCATTTGCGACGATCAGCTTTTTGCGCTCCCCTCCGGGGGGCGGCGGCGAGCATGCGCGCGCGGCACAAAAAAATTTAATAACTTTCGACTCGAGCACGCGCCACGACAGATTATAAAATTTTCCGCCCTTAATGGATTGGCTTGTTTTCGTCATTATTGTTAGAAGGTCCACTGGCTCTTGGGCATTTATCGTTCGCCACTGGCTAATGATGATGAGGCGAGGGAGTGGCGTGGCAAGACGAGGGGGTGGGGTGGGTGGGAGAGGCGAATCGTCGTGGAGTTATCGATGCGTTGTCGGATAAATAATTTGAGAAGGAGGTAGAAGCAGCGAGGCCTTCGGGGGGTTGCAAAAGTTGATGCAGAGGAGATTACGCAACGAGGTGGGATCTCGGAAAGCTCGGACTTGCGTTTCCAAAAAGGACGATTGTCGAATGCCCGGCACTTTGAGACACTTTTGGCGTGCTCGGCGAAATAGCTCGTTGGACGCCAAATAATCTAAACTGGGACTCGCTCGCTAATGTCTCGCGCGTATGGGAGAAGCTCACTTTTATCTAAATGACTCGGCACTGCTTATCAGAGCTTCAGCGATAGGCCGCCGCTCATTGCCAGCCTCGGCGTGTTTTTCTCCGACGACGACGACGTAACATCCTCACTTTTCTTACGACTGAGCCATCAAATATTTAGGTCACTTTATTTCCCAGATATATTCGCGACTGGCTGCCGCTTTATTTGAGAAGGAAAGTGGATTCGTAAAAGTACTGTAAATGTCGTGCCAGCGCCCGGGAATATGACTAAATATTAAATTATATGCGATAAATTAAAATGATATCAGGAATAAATTTCTCTGAAAGTCGTTTAAGTAGAAATGCGAGACTTGGTCATTAAGATTAATGATCTTCCTCATTTTCCTCAAGTGCCGCTCAAATATATACATTCTATATGATGTGATAAGTAAAAAATTCCCTATACATTTAAATAAATTCCTACGACCTTATGTGCGCCACGTCCGTAAATGAGAAAATAATTACGCAATAAAAATAAAAGTTTCTTGCAAATTTCAAGAATTTTTTCATTTAGAATTCTAACTTTTCGAACTTCCTATACCTTTTTTTTCTTCCTCTTCTTCTTCTTCTTCTTCTTCTTCAAATTGCACTTCGAATATTCGAATCCCTGGATTTTAAAACATCTTTATATTCTATACTGCTGTAATAAAATATCATCCAAACATGTATCTAAATGTTCACTCGACACTTTTATTAATACGACATTTATGAAAAGGCACTTGGTCCAAGCGTGGTCCATACGATCGCTCCTCGAGATTAATTCGTAAAAAAACAACAAGCGGAACACGAATTTTATTTCCCATTGTGTATAAATATTATGGACGATTGTCGAGCCGTCCAGCCGAAATTTTATATTCAGGAAGTCATCTTAGCACTAAGACAATACGTCGTTTAGTAGAATTTACGACTCTTTATAACTGCATCAGGGAATTGCTTAAAGCATAAAAGTAAATAAAATTTCAGCGCATCGCTTCTTAATGATAAAGACCAAGTAAGAACTGCACTCTCGATTGCGGATGATCGATTCTCTTTGGAAAAAATATTTAAAAAATTCATACAACTTTTAATATCTTGATTAATCGTGTTAGAGCTTGATCGATTAAAGGAAAATTTCTCCTCCAATCGTCTTATTTCATTTTTCATTTCTATTATTAATATTTCAATTCCTAATACTATCTATCTTACGACAATAAAGGAAAAAGTAAAGTCAAAAACAAAAAAAAAAAAATCTTTCAATACTATAAATAACCTCTTTTCTACGCATTCACGTATATTTTGTATTTTTATTAAACATAGTAGCCTTTCTACATTTTATACATTTCATAAAATCGATCACTATTTAACAAGTTGCAAAGCTTTAGTAAAATAAATAACGCAAAATTATCAATTATTTATATAAATTGGCTATGTTGTCGTTGTACATAATACATTATTGAAAATTAATGTCAATTAATTGTTATCGTATAAATATGTAATTGCTTTCGAATCATCTGTTTATCCATCACGTGTGCTCGTAGTTACTTTAATCTCAGCTCCTATTTCAGCGGATAAAATATATTATACGTAAATTTTGCCGAGATAAATGAGCTAATATTTGTAACCAGATAATAATTCTTTACTTTGGTCCTAATGAAGTAATAACCCAATATTGACCCAACTTGGCTTATGTTGTTGAGGGATTTTCGGTAAAAAAATACTCTTTTATTAATGCAGTCTACCACACCAAAACCTATTATTACACGTAAATAAAATATCCAATGAAATATACAAGGTGGTCCTTTGCGTTTATAACGGAGAAAAAGACCTAGAGTACTTGAAAAGTATCTGCGAAGCGCATTGCGATGTACTCGTCTCGCAAGTATAGCCTGAGACGCCTAATTTCAGAATAGCGAATTGAAAATACATCTGGACGGACGAGGGAGGGAAAGAAGCGAGCCAACGAGAAAAAGATGAAAGTCAATAAAATAGTAGTAGTGCTTGGCTTCAAATGCAACTTCTTCCTTATTGGCCGAGCAAATTACCCAAAACTTTCTCATCCCTTTGAGAACTTGAGCACGACCAGCCCATCCTCCCTCCCCCTCCCCCACACCGCCCCTGTGGCTTCCCACGCCCATGCGAGTAGCTTTGTAAATCAGCATCCGCGTCCTTGAATCGTGTCGGATGCGCCATAATGGCGACAAGTGTCACAAGGTCACGAACAAATGAAAGCTCCGGCGGGAAGGAGGGGGAGAAGAAGCCTCGGCGAAAATACAGGATTTTATGGCCCGTCGACAATAATGCCTTTGCCGTCCTCGTCGTCGTACTGCGTCGTTAAGGCCACGAGGGCAGAATTTATTCATCCAGGGTGTCTCTTGTCTAGCCGCCGACTAAGCTCCTCTAACCTCACATATGCTCCATTACCTCTTGCCGAGCATTCTTTTCTTTCGGCGAATTATGTTGTGTGCGTGCGGGTGCGTGCGGGTGTGGATGCACCGGGAGATATATCGAACTGAAAAATTATGTTCCACTTGGCGCGCCATTGTCGACTTGTTAAGCTTGCTATTATTATCTTTTTTTTTTTCCTGTCTCCATCTCACTCGGGCTCACGCTCCCTTTCGCTGCGAAAGTGCTGCATTGTATCGAGGCAAATGCACGGGCGTCATTAGAAAAGAGCAACAGTTTGCACGGCTGCGATTATACATTTATTAGGCGAGAGGAAGAGAGACGTTAATTTACACCGACACCTGATAATACATCGCTGCTTTATTTCTAAAAGGCAAGATTTACTATCGCTTTTTGATTAGAGAACTATTTCTCTAGTTCAAATTGTTGAATTAAATATCATTATTTGCTTAGGAATGGAGCGGCGGAGCTTTATTTACACGGGACTATAAATTAAATCCATTTGATGCCTTCTTTTTGAAAATAAATCCTTTCAAGAAGCAGAAGACATAAATAGCGGATAATGAGAATACATAATTTAACAGCTAAATTTCTGCTAAAAATGAACATTAATTAGTTACAGTTAACGTTGACGCCTAAATGTCCATAGTCGGCAAAATTTACTTTAAATAAAAAACAAATAAGTGCTAATTTAGCGAATTCATAAATGCGGAATTGAAACAATGAAATATTTAGGAAGGATAAAAGGACGTGAAAGAACCTTTTCGGTTTTTTCCTTATAACTGGGTCACAACTATATCAATAAATATAATGCGAAAATTTCTTAAAATAATAAAATATCAATACTCTTGGATATAACTTCTATATATTTGAAAAATTTATACAGTTGGATTTACAGATATAAATAAATCCATGTAGTTGGAAAATGGATTTTATTATTTGGTAGTGGCAAGAATTTGATTTTTAATAATCTGACTTATTGCATTAGAAGACTTATTTATGAGATGGAGAAATCTAAAATCAAGTTAAGCCATTTACATTATCTATAGCATTACATTGATATTAAAGAAAAATTCCGGTTATTAAAAGTTTCTAATAAGCTTCATCGCCCAATATTAACCACACTTTTTTACATAATTACCAATAAAATTTGTTTATTATTATCAATTATGATATCTTTTAATTGTTAAGCACCTACAAATTACTTATATATATTATTTAATTTACATCAGAACACTATTTTTCATTCGCTAATTAAATATTCATGATGTTTTTCATGATTTAATATTTGTAAAATATGAACGAACATTGTTAAGTGATTTAATAACAAAAAGGAATAAAAATAATATTTAAAACACATAAGTAAATATCAATATTACAGTATAGTTAATAATTATTAAAAAAAAAACAAAAAACTATTTAATTATACCAATAGTACTTTGTATTTCGCCTTTTTTTATGTTTATGTACAAATAATATTCATATTATTAAGTCATAATATTTCATAGTAAATAAAGTCCTTTTTTTATATTCAATAATTAAAGGTAGCAGAGATAAATTACAAGCAAATGTATTAAATATATTACGTTATGAATTTATGTCAGAAGAAAGATTAAATATAATAATTATAATAATGATTTAATACTACTAATAATAAACAAATATTTATTTTACTTCTATTTACTACATTTTTTCAGCTTATTATAATTTAAATGTGCATTTCAAGCATAAAACAAAACATTTGTTAAAATTAGGAAATCAAATAATTTGGATATTTCTTTAAAAAAAGTAATAATCAAATTAAGCACTTATAATTTCATTTCTTTAGGGAATATTTCACCTATTAAGAAACAAATTGCTTAACTCTATAATATACGTCAAAAATAATTTCTACATAAAATCATTTCTATTACCATGAACAATACCTATAATCAGCCAGATGATTAATTTGCAAATAAACATGTTGCACTGAACTTTTATTACAATATACGATTATGAATTTCCTTTATTAATAAATGTACTAAAAATACTTTATCAAATCTTTAAGTTTAAGTACGTTTAATAAGAAATATTTATATGATAAATTACATGTATATTGGCTCCCAAGGCACATTGATTTTCAAAGTAGAATAAAATTTGCTTTAGCGATTCTCACTTTATAATCCATAAATTTAATTCTGAATTACAATAAAATTAACAGAGCGCATTGCAACCTGCTTGAACTATTAATTGAAACGAAAAATATTTATTATAGTATATTACTTGAGAAAAAATGAATAAAATGTTAAAATATTTAACAAATAAGTTGACGTAAAACGAGTAACAGTGCGAAATTAGACAGAATAGGTTTTCTTTCGTACAAAAATACCAAAGAAACATACATTAAGCTTAAGCAAATTAATCAAAGCAGATTAACATAAATCTTTAACAATAATACGATTACTCTTGTCGAAAAATAAATAATTCTGCGCCTCGCTATAATTTACTCGCGCAAATATATTAATAAAATAATAAATACTTTATTGCCAATGGTAGGTGGGTAGATACGCGTGGAACCAGCGGTGTGTGCGCGTGCGTGTGCGCGCGCGTGCGCTTATGCCTGAATACCAATGCGTTCCTGCAAACTATTCCTTTAGAACGAAATGAACATTCAAGAGAGACTATATGCATACGCCATATATATATATATGTGTATATATGCATATAAATCATTCGGACGTTGCATTTTTGGGGAAAAAAATTCTTATGGCAGGTGGCTCATATGGGTGGATTATCCAAATTACTAGACTAGTTTCATCTGGGACTCAAAACCCTTATTCCTCTCAAAGAGGTTCGAGGGAAAATCTCTCTTTGCTGAACCTAAAGCTTTGGTGAGCCGCGGAGGCCAGAGCGCGCGCGGCTCTTTGATTTCTCGACTCGTTAATTATCTCTTTCATAGCCTTAGCCAATCGACGCTTGCCGCAGTCTTTGCTCCTAACCCGCCTAGCAATTATTCCCAATTTGTCTTGGGCTCATTCAGTAAGCAAAATGCCGCTAAGGACTCCCGCATATTAAACGCTCGTATGCGTTGCGCCTCTCCATTCCCTCCCTCATTTACTCCTTAATAGGAGGCTTTACTGGCGAACATTAGCATTGTGATATGGTTATAAAATTTCGCCTCGCTCGCTCTTTCCGCCGATTTCTCACAATTTCCACGGCATTGCGTGCCCGCCGCGTTACGTGACCCCGCCAAACGCCTTTTTTGCAGCGCGCGAAACCCACTGCACTCACTTCTCACAATTAACACATCCAATGATTAGGCAGCGGCTAATTACAAAAGGAATTGCCATTCCTATAATAGCGGCGAAGAGTACCTGCCAGCTATACAAATAATGGACTTTCGTAGCCTCGTAGCGAGTTGCAATCGAACAAACATATGAAAGTAAAGCAGCGCGTGAGTTTATTTGCAGCCACGGCGCGAGACATTCACTCTCGCTGCTATAATAAAATGCGGTGGCCGTCTTATTTGGGCAGACATTAAATTGGTGCTGGGAGTGCGCGGCGTCAATAGGAGAGTCGAGTTACGATTATTAGGTTTTCCCTCGGCGGGCCGAGCTGCTCGAGTCGCAGGATATGGCGCCGAGCTCGACAGGCTGATCTCATCGCCGAAATGACCATTTGCTCCACACCCCGCTCGACAATATCAGCCTGCTAACTCTGCCCTTGCCCCCACACTTGCCCGCCAAACTTTTTCCTCCGGCTCTTTTAAAGGGGGGCCACATATTTCCACGGCCGCTCATATTTCTCACCACAAAACCGCGATTAGCTTCCGCCTTGTCCCGCTCCCTGTCACCCGCTCTCCCACTCCCTCTCCCTCTCTCCCTCTCATCCTCTCCCCCTCTCATCCTCGCCCTCGCTCTGGATCCTCCTCTGGATCCCCCCCGAAAA